>CM037154.1:45538442-45730942 GCA_020921065.1 Vaccinium darrowii
ATACATGGCTAAATCGGGACAAAAGGTGGCTAAACAACAGCCTAGAACAAATTCAAATACAGCCCACATATTCAAGTAGATGGGAAATTACCGTTTTTATAAATGCAGCTGTACTTTTACCCGGTCGGACAAGTGGGATTGATGCACCTTGTCGCTTCAACTGTTCACTCACGTCATCAGGATCCAGCTGTAGAAAAGTGTAGTAGTAGTTGAAGAAGGCTATCAATAGAATGTTCGTTGGGAGATAGAAGGAACCTACAAAGAATTCATCTGATCAGAAACAAAATGTTTCAAATGTAATCAAAAGGAAAAGGTGTCTCCCAAATGCCATCATATTTAACAAATGACCTATTCCATTTTGCTACTTTTGAACATTCCATCTTCTACATTTTGCTTTTGGACAACTACAAACTTTCCACATACGTTAAAAGAGAGGCATTGCCGTATCGTAAGAACATCAAAAATTCAATTTCTCGGCTGTTTTCCAACGGTACATTACTGGGTCTCTCCAATCCTGCATTGCGCAATTAAAAGGATTGGCACAACTAAAAACGAGCAGAGCACATTGAATGGCACGCAGCAATTGACAACACCCTATTGCATCCAAACCACACCCATTGCATGGCAGAGGTGTAGGTTGTCTTTGGAATTTCATAAATGAAAGAAATGTAAGAAGAAAAATGAATTCTCATGTTTCATTTCAAAGAAAAATTATAGCAATGACGTGTAACAAAGAAAAAGAGGAGGAAACTAACTTTCCATTATTTTTTCTTAGATTCTTTTTGTTTTTCCTTTTCCTACTAAGAACTGAACAAAGGAGGGAAAATAGTTAGATTCTCCAATTCCATTTCCTTCCACTTCTTCATCAAGTTCCAAAATCCAAACATTCCCTTAATAAGCGACCATCAGGAGAAGACAACTAAGAGTCTAAGACCAAGTATCAAGTGTGCAGTCTTAGTTTTACAGGTCATGAATGCAAGTTTTAGAGGTTACTTCAATTGCAGCAATGTCTAGTCAATGAATTTTGTAGAACCCATGGCTCCCTCAATCAGAAGGCAACCAACAAAGTGACAAGACAAATGAATAGTTGAGACTTATGCATTTTGCTTGTTCCAAGTTATACCAATTAAATCATTTCGGTGATTGCTCTTACCCCCTGGGCCTAAAGCCACTGCAGCCTTTTTCAATGCAGCCAAACCAGTGAAGCGTGCTAAAGTTCCCGGAAGAGCTAAAGATGACGTAGAAAAGATAATTGGCATCACTCCTGTACTGTTCACCTGCTCCATTGGGAACTTCAAATAAATTTCCAAACAAAAAATACAACAATACAAAAAAATGTGGAACTCTGAAAACTACTGAAACATTAAGTGGAACTTGAATACAAACCTTAAAAGGCAAGTAAGCTGATTTTTCAAGACCACCAGTTCTGCTAGTGTATCTTGACGCGTAATTAATTGGGATTTTCCTCTCTGCCTCCTGAAACCCATTGTTGAGACTAATGTAAACAGTTCTATGCTTCCACTATACAAATTCTAGATCAACAAACAAAAAAAGGCTCTTACCTGAACATACACAATACTCAGCACCAACAGGAAAAAGGACACAATGATGGCGATGAGTCCAGCGTAGTTACCATCCTGAAATGCCTCTGCAACTGTTCTACCAAAAGATGCAGGCAAGTAGGATATGATGCTCGTAAAGATCAAAAGAGAAGTACCGTTTCCAAGTTTTAAGTCAGTAATCCGTTCACCAATATATGTTGTAAGGACTGAACCAAGTGTTAATAAAGTAACAGAAGATAGGGCCCACTCCATAGTGAAGTCATTGACGTAAGGCCGAAGGAAGAGTACTTGGCCAATTGCCTGCAGTGTGGGAAAAAGAAGATTGACAGCATTGCTCAAGATATATGCAAGGAAACCCCTTCTCGGCTCTTATCAGACTTATTTGAGCTGACTCAGTCAAATCCAGGTAAAATTACGGATAGAGCCTACAAATCCATGACTGGACCAAGGTTTTCAAATCGGGATACACATCACGTATTGTTTTTCTTGTTTTATAAATCGCAGGAGTATATGTATCGTGTATCATAAGCTACGTTAACCATAATTATTAATATACAACTAACAAGTACTTGTACTTAATAACACCAAAAAACTATGCACATATTAAAAAAAGTTTTTAAGATGTGAAATTTCAAGTCTTTCAACTGGAATTTATCATATTGTGGTTTCATGCTGCCTTAGTCAAGGGGGAAAAAAAACGCTAATAATATTCACCCAAAACACAATCGAAGTATGGTTTTTTTTTGCTATTCAACCCCTACATTGAGGTTGCATATCTTTCAAATGGTTTGAATCTCGCGCAAACAACTAAGATTAATGCGTTTGAGGTTCCACTTCTTACAATAAGATTTGAATTTCTTCCAATAAGTAATCGCAAGATACGTACTGAATCAGGATAGGAATATAATCATATATATATCGTAGGATACGTCATCGTATCGTAAGATATCTATACAAAAAGGATACGGGATGGGATACGTATCGTTTTCCTAAGGAGAGGATACGAATTGTAAGATACATATACTGTATCGTAGGATTTTAACAACAATGGACTGGACTTATGACTTAAAAATGCTAAATTGGGCCAAATTCAAAGCACCTCATATTTTCACTTTGATCCAGAATTGAGAACTTATCGCGCAGAAATCTTTACCACTCTATTGTTTGATGTGAACGGCTAACAAGATTCAAGACTAGTCTAAATAACAGTCCCACTCTGAGGGTAGGCAAATTTCTGTTCGGTCAAGTCAGCCATACGAAGTTCAAAGCTGCAAAAGAAGAAGTTCATTACTCCTGCCGATCTTAACCTTTTTTAGTGAAAATTTGGGCTCAGCCAAATTACCAACAAGTAACTTTCCCTAATTACTACTACTCACAAAGAAATTGGCCCTAAATAAGCCCTCCATCCCTTTTTAAATTTCCACTATGAAAAATCGTGCAACTTTCTATAAAAACTGAAGTACTTCCGTGCATAATTTTTTCAGTTTCTTCGTACCAAAATAAAGTAAAATCTCAATTAGTTCTTCAAATTGGTACATTTCTTTTAAGAAACCTATGCACAAAGTACTTTAACTTTTTATCCAAAAATTGCACGACATGTCGTAGTGGACACCTAAAAATGAACAAAGGGAGTACTATTCATCCATTCTTTCCCTTTCCTCTGCACTACGTTTCACTTATCCAATTTTGGTTCTGCTTCGGTAAAGATATACAACTATATGAGCATATAATAAGAATTTCCTAACACATGTGAGTAGTATGGTACCATGAAATCCGGCATATAGAACAGTACCTGGTTATCCAATCACCTATATGAAGAAGTTTTCTTTTTATAGGCACCTATGTGAAGAAGTTGACAAGCCATCTAACCATGTTTTCTGAATTTTGGCATACCATTTCAGAGAAACCCATATTACTTACCTGTACAATTGCAAAACCAACTGAAGCATAGCGCGTATACTGAAGAATCTTCTTTCTTCCAGCTTGACCCTCTCTTTTCTGAAGTTCTTGCAACTTGGGATAGATCTGGGTGAGAAGCTGAAACACAATCTGCGCATTAATGAAGGGAACAATACCAAGGGAGCATATTCCAAGTCGACCAATGCCTCCTCCAGAGAACGTATCTAAAGTGCTCAATATACTGTTCTGGTCAAGATTTCCAACAAAAGCGTCCCGATTTACTCCGCCAAGAGGTATATATATTCCAAGTCTGGATAGGGCCAAGTATCCCAAAAGCTGGAGAAATTTCCCTGGCAATGGACCTTTAAAGAAGTCCCCAAAATCAATAGAACTGTCCTCAATCGCAGCTGTCAAAGTACAAGTATCCTAGTCAAAGGCTAAAAGTTATAATTATGAATTCCGAAATGACGAGAATCACTAAGAAGAAAATAACCAAGTTAAAGAACAACCTGCTACTCCTGTAGTCGAAGAAGGTTTCTTCTTCCGGGGACTCGATGAACTCTCAAATTGTGGTGAAAGCAAGCCTAGGAAACTTTCCCAGGGAGAAACATTTAGACCCGTTGAACTATCGGAACCTATACCCAATGGATCAAAAGTCACACCCCCAGAACTGTGGAGAAATTACAAATTTACAATCAGCAGATGCAACCGTATAAGGATAATGGCAGGTGTGACAAGCAATGAATCTGTAGAATTTTACATATTCGAACTTTTGTCAGGAAAAATTAAACTCAGGAGTAAACTAACAACAAGCATGCAGTGATGAGAATACTTGATTCTCGGATAGTTGTCACAAGTCAAGTAAACCCCCAAAAAAATCGTTCGAACATTTTCTAAATATGCAAGAATGTTTCTTTGATTACTAATGTAAGAGAGTTCTCCCAAGAAAATATGAAAATCATAATTCTCCATTACTAAATGGCAAAATCTTGAAAAAGATACGACTTGAGCTAAGTATCTGGCAAACCAAGAAAAATAAAAATGGAAAATTCTGGAATAATATCTCCACATGGAACACCAAATTTCAGCATTATTTCTGTAAGACAACCAATTACTCTCCTACGTTCAGTAAAATTGAACATGAAATATGCAGATACATAAATGACATATTGAACATCAATTACCACAAGTGAATTGATTATAGAACCCAGATAAGTAGTTCCAGATCATCACCCAAATAAATTAACCAGTGCAAAAAAGGTTGGAAAGAACACCCAAATCAAGAACAAGATTGGAAGATGAAATTGAGAAACAGTCACGGATTTTAAGTACAGAAACTAAAGCAAAAAAGGGTTTTTCTTAATCCAAACCTGTGGGAGGAAAGGCCAAGGTTCCATGGCGGGCCAGTAGCAAGTTTCCTCTGGGCAGAAAGACTGGCCCTGATGCAACTTGAAGAATTTCGTGGCCTCAACGAATGAGATTTTGAAGAGAGAGAAAGTGGAGAGAGATTGAAGCAAAGAGGCCAAGAAGATGAAGCAGAAGAAGTAGCAGCACAATAACAAACCTTTCTGACCGTTATCACCATTATCTTCCTCACTAGCTCTTCTCTCTCTCTCTCTCTCTCTCTCTCTCTAATATGAGTAGAGCTCAATGACGGACTGTAGGTGGCACAAGTGGCCCAAGTAGTGGCCGAAGCAACCAAAGCCCAAAACCAGGGCCCGACTTTTGCATGAGCCGAAGCCTATACATATGGGGCTGACTGTTTTTCGGTGTGGGTTGAGAATTGACATGTCCGATCTTCTAAGAACTAGGCCCGGTTTCCGGCCCTCCGAAAATTTAGACAGCTAGCATATATGCTCGAATGCTATGGCCACAACGCAAGTGGTAAAGCTCATGTGGTAGAGCTCTTGTATGCTCTACATTGCATCGCAGAATCAAGTCACATTTCCCTCTCCCCCATGTAATAGATTAGGAAAGACGAATGACAAAAAAAAAAAAAAAATGTTAGGGCCACAACAACCGGTCACAACACTAATCACAACGGTCTAAATGGCAACATGATTGGCTTGGGATAAAATGAAAATGGCTTACTTTTATACTTTATATATATAAACAAATTTCATTTTTGGGTTGAAAGTTAGTACTTTGCTTATGTATTAATGAGATAAATCATAAATATTAGAACTAAACTAAATTTTAAAATGTTTCATTAAAAATGAAAATAAGTCAAAAGAGCCGGCCTTTTTTTTAACTAGTATTTTTCTTTTATGAAGTTGTTAAACTATTGAGACATTGTACTTACTTTTTCAGTTCATCTCACCGTATAAATAAAATGCAAGTGAATTTGACCAAAAGCTCATAATATTCATTGAAGACAAAAGATAAATTAATTTTACACAGAGAGAGAGAGAGAAGTAAAGACCGTCCCAAGTCAAGCTTAAAACCAGTCTAAATGAAAAACAAAAAGACAATAAAAAGATAGATCCGGCCACATTAATTGAACACTCTGAAGTTTAGTTGGCAATGGGGTCAAATAAGGTTGGATTTTATTTAAGGGGAGACATTTCGTCCCAAACAAAGAAATTTATGGGGATCGCATGCTAAAAATAGCAACATGTTGTTTTCTATCAATCAAAATAGCAAGTGAGTCACCCCAATTTGGACCATGTACCATCAAGGTCCAGTTGGTCCAAAAGGTTAAGAGCGATTGCATGCCATTTTTTAACTTAAAAGATTTTGGTCTAATTATTCAGTCGTGCTTCGGAGCACTCCAATACCATTAATCACACATTTCCGTTGAACCCATAATTAAGTGTATGAATCTCACATAAATATGTAGTGCTGGAGTGATGGAAAACATTACGTGATTTTATTCCGAGACTAGTGAATAATTTTTTATTTTTTTTTTGGTAAATGAGACTAGTGAATAATTACTAAAGCTTTTGGGTCCCACTCTTGTATAGTTATCTAGTTCACTCGAAATTTTATCCCCAAAAATATCCTATGCCGTAGGTGTCAAATTAATTTGCGACAAGTGGCAAAGCCCACTTGTTAGTTGACAAGTCAGGTCCAGCTAGCCATACTAGATGGGACTTGGGCCCCTGTTTTTTTTTTTTAACTCCCAAATGCAGGTTTCATTTCGAGCCTAAAATCTAATCTACTTGGTCCATTTTATTGAGCTCGACGAATAGAATATCTAAAGACCAAACTCTTGAGCTCTAAAGTGGTACACCCCTTGTTAAGTCACGAGTTCAAGTCATGTTATCTACACAACAGCAATAACAACAACAACAACAAAAAAACGAGTTAAATCTATCAGACATCAATTGATGATTGAAGTCATTTTGAAAAAAATAAGATGCCAATCTGATTTTAGGAATGCACTTCAAAAATGGAGTAAATTTTATTCAACCTAAAGGGTCATATGAAATGGACCATTTTTTGAGATTTAATGAGTTCACACTGTTATTTAAGGCTGATATTTTGTCTGAGTTTAGTAACCCAGTTGCTAAAATCAATCATGATTTTAGCAAATAAGTTCACCAGGTGCTAAAATCATGGTCATAATTGGCTTTAACTAAAAGAAACCATGATTTTAGTAACTCAGTTACTAAAATCAAACGAAAAACTTAGTCAGAGTGCAGGTTGTCATATCAATTGATGCATCTAATTTGACAATTTATAATTCAAAAATATCGAGAATACCCAAAATAACGTTATAAAAACTCAGCTTTTATTGTGACTATACATTATATCTTTTTTGTTTTTTCCCCTCTCCATGATCTACTTCCTCTTTAATTGATTTGATTAATTTTTTTTGGGTAATTATTGATTTGATTAATTAACCAGCATGTGGTCGATACTTTATATCTTTGGGACCTGTGCATTACTGCACCTTTTAGTTCTCGTCCCCTTTTTCTCTAAAAGACCCAACCCATATTTTCAATGAAATCTCAATAAAAAGTTTTCAAGATCTCTGCATACAATAACAAGATCTCTGCATATTTATTATATATGCAATGTGTGGATATAGTTTACTTCCACCTTTTACAAAAGAATAAAATAGAACAACTTGTACAGACACCATTAATATTAGAGTACCCTTTGATGAAGAAGTTAGAGAAGTACCCATACTTGGAGTTGGGTCTTTTAAGTCCATGACTATGAGAGCAATCCTCAATGTGTGCCTGCAATATGAAACATCATCAAATTTGAAAGTTTGGCAAAGGAATTTTTGTACTCAACATATTTTTAAACGCAAACCCATTATTCTAAATATAATGTTTGATGCCAAAATAAAATTTCAATTTTCAGACGTTTATTGGAGTGTCTAGAGTAGCTTATCATGACTTTAATATCGACATGACCCTAATTAATTTACCACCCTAATTGGTCAAAAAGGCAACTTGAATGCCAACTAAAATAACAGGGTTTGAAACTTGGACCGGACAAGACAGTCCAAATCAGGATCAATGTAATTAATGGTTTGGATTTGCTCAAAAACTCTTACCGTAACTTTTTTTGAGTAAATAAAATTATTGATTACAGCAAGTGGATGGTCTAAATTTAGACTGTCTTGTTCAGTCCAATTTAAGAATCGAAGATGATCGATTTCCAATATAATACTATAGGTGCCCTTATTGCGTGGTCCCATTACATTATTGGATACAGGATGAGAGAAAAGTTAATTGAATTATTTAATTCAATAAAATAAAATATGTAAGTGTTGTGGAAGGGAACAGGTGAGCATGGTGCTAAAACAACCCTGCAAATCCCCAAAAAGATGAGCAAGGAAAAAGGCATGTTGTGGTTTGTGATGCTACTTGTTCCATGACCTTTTAATAAAGCTTCCATCATGCTATATTTTAATTAAATATCTCTAGATGCAATATTTTATGTCACCAGGGTCTACATTAAAAAAATTTTGCAAAATATAAAATGGGAATAATTATTGGCTTTATTGCTATCATGGGGATACAGATCTCTCGTCCTCATATCCCCACTATTTTAATGTAAATTTATAATAATATAAGAGAATTTAGAAAGAAGAAGAAAACAATTGTGTCAGTCTCTTACCTTTTGAAAGTGAGAAAGTTGATAAACACCAATATTCCTTCAAGGACAATCTTTTTCTTTTTAAGAGGATTAGGTAACCAAGAGGGCCCTCAATTACAGAGTTAAAAAAATTAGAGAAAGTGAAATTGTGGGACTTGAATCTTCTGAATTCCAGAAGAAAACATAAGCAAGCATAACCAAATTAGGTTAAAAGACTGCTTTCTTGATCACTAGTGGAAGCATGTTTCTCTATGTATGGGAGTGTTTGCTTGGTGGAATATTAGCATAGGTAAGTGAAAGAAATTGCGAAACAAATACAAAAGAATTTTGACATGTACATATTCAAGTCTCGTTTATATGTATTATAGGTTGGCAGGAACAGGCAACGAGGAGCGAGGGGAAGATTGAGTTTGGACTTTTGTACTCGGGCGGGATTAAAATTGAAATTGATAGTATAGTCTTATACTAAATTTACTGCAGAACGAAAATAGGTAAAATTGTAATCATGTTTGTCTAGGGTTGAAAATTACAAAGATTTATTGTAATAATGAACAAACTTTTTCTTAAGGATTGGACTACCAATTTCACACTCCACATGGAATCCCCAATCCCTATCTCTTGCATAAACTTTTGAATACTAGCAAGAAATTATAGATCTCTTATTAACTGAGCTAGTAGCCTAGAACCTATGGTTAATATTTCAAAGTTGTAAAAGATCTGGATGTATTTTTGAGTTTCTCGAGGCACACTTCACATGTCATATATAATGGTGTATATAGAAATGTACGCAATAACTCGAAATGAAATCAGTAAATATATTGATAAATGATAGCAATTGCAAAGGCAAAGTAAAAGGGAAACTACTAACAAAAGGGTTCGGGGGATCAACGCATCAAATGCAATGCACCGTGCACTGCATCAACCCCTAACGAAAGAGCCACGTCGCAATTGGGAGGAAAAAAAGGAATGGTCATCTTTGCTTTGTTTGTTTTTCAAAAAAAAAAAAAAAAGGCATTCATCCAAAGCATGTAATTTTCACGAGATAGGTGAGTTTAGACAACTTTTTTTAAGGAAAAAGATACGCGCACCCCAAATGCACACCAGCACGGACGACTGTCCGTGCGCATTTTCGACGGTCCAGATTTTAAATAAATTGTTCACGCGAACAATTTGTTTGTTTGCGCGAACAAATTTTTTAAAATGCAGACCATTGATTCTTGAAATAGACGATCGGAATGTGTTGATGTGCATTTGGGGTGCGCATATGTGGTATGCGCGTAGAATTGTTCTTTTTTTAATTGTTGGGGTAATCGTAGGGTTTTTGTGGTCATGTGAAAAATTGAGAAGTAAGATCAGATTAATCTTAAAGAGATAGATGTGTGCATGCGGAGAAAATAGCCATAGAGATGCATTCATAATCGTTTAATGTATTTGATTTTATATGACGTGTACGTATCTGCTATAGATTATATCGGAATAAATGCATCAACGCATTTTTCCTAAAAGACCGAAATAGTGGTCCAATTTCTTGGTCTCACCCCCTTCTAGAAATTGTACTTTTTGGATAGCAAACCCGACATTTTAACACGGTATTAGTTCTTTTTCTTTTGACTATTTGTTTTTTCTTTCTTTTTTTAATATTACTCCTCCCCTTTTTTCCATTTAAAGACACGTATTAATGGGTTAGATTGCTCGATTAAAGTGCTGCTAGATGACCATTGGGGGTTAGTTCACGCTATATTTTGATCTTCAACTTAAAAACAAGACAACTCGTTTTCACTAAAAATATCATTTAGTTAGGAGAAATGACATGTCTTGAATAACAGAAATTTTTGGATTGAATACAAAAAATACCGTTTATTCAATAGCTTTGAGAATCCTCCATTGTTGCTTGCTCTCTCGTTCGGCACTTCCCGGTCTAAAACAAACCAAAAAACGATTCTTAAAAATCATTACGTTTTGAATTTTTGTCTTTCTTTAGTAATCTAGGTTAAAATTGAAGTCAAACAATGCTTTTTTTTTTTTTATAGCAAATATTCATGTATGCGCGTAACAATAATTAGACGCTAGGAAGTAGGAACCAATCATGAGTCAAAAATGCAACGCTCCTAGACATCACTTTTGATTTTCAACGTAATGCCCCATGGATTGAAATTTGCTACGGGCAATGACCATTGCACCGATTCATACAATGACCAACGTGGCAAAGGCTGGGACCCACTCAATTACCACGCTCAAAACAAAAACTTTGGTTGAAAATTTCAAATTTCAGCGCTCAAATTTCGGGAGTAATTTGAAACTCCCCATTCCCCAACAAACCCATACCCAATCAGTCCCCAACCCCCACCACCGACCCTACACATCTGTCCCCACCGCCGCCCCACTCTCTCTCCTCCCAAACCACACTATGGATGATCAGACTCCTCCCCCACCACCACCACGTACGGACGAACGGGCTCCACCACCACCACGTACGGACGAACAGGCTCCACCACGTACGGACGAACGGGCTCCACCACCACCACGTACGGACGAACAGGCTCCACCACCACCTACAAACTCCATAATCACCACTGACGATCAGTTCTCGGACAGGTTTCCCTTTCACATCTCTCTCCTTATTTCTGCACCTGTAATGTCTGCCTTTTTTTTTTTACCAAATCTTCCTATAGTTTGTTGCATTGGAGTCTTCCTGTAGTTTGTTTCTTCTGTGGGGAGGGTGGGAATTTATCCAGCCAAAAAGGAATAATGCCCCTCATTCCTCCTCATGAAGCCCATTCCCCACTTGTACCAATCTACGTATTAAAATAAGCAAGAAAGTAGTGATCACATGATCTCCACAAACCATGGTCTTGCTCCATCACAGCAATATTAGCTGTTTGATAGTATGTTGGTTGGTGTAATAATGCTTCTAACTCAAGGTTTAATCTGGGTAGGTGATGAATTTACGCTCTACACAATTGATCAGACTCGATTCTTGGAGTCAGGTTATAAGACATAGTGGTCCAGATGCCCAATTCCCCTTTTGTCTTTACTCTCATCACTCCCTTTAAGGAAATAAAAAAAAAGTGACTTTACAATACTTTAAAAAAGCACAAGCAAAAAAAGAAATGTGGGGATGGTAAATTAGTAAGAATTGTCCAAAAGATATACTATGTTGCCACATTTCCTATATTACCCAACATTTCATTACCTGTCCATTACCAACACGGTTTACAAACTTCTCCTGAAAGATAAGATAAGTGGACTTTGAATAAAATAGCAATTGATAAACAATTCCAACACGGTTTTCTATCACCTTGAATTGTTGTTTATTTTTTTGCCTACTTGCACACCACTGGTTTACCATTATATTCTAATGATATTTATTTGTTTGTAGAATCAGCGATATGGAGTTGGTGGTATTGGAACCCAAGGTTGGAACAGTATTCAATTCTGAAAATGAAGCTCATGACTATTACGCTAGTTATGCAAAAGCAAAAGGTTTCGGGGCAGTGACGAAAACCTCAAAGAAGCGCGAGGATGGGATGAAGTCTAATATAACTTATGGTTGTCATCGGAGTGGAAAGCCCAGGAAAAGGGCTTTGAATCCTGTTATATTCGCGCCAACAACAAAAATAGATTGCAAAGCCCATGTGAATATTTCTTTGCAAGTTGACGGGAAGTGGAGGTTGAATTCGGTTGAACTAAATCATAACCATGAAATGGATCCAGATAAAGCGAGATATCTTAAGTGTTATCGAACTGTCCCACCACATGCGAGGAGGACAATTGAATTAAGTGCGGCATCCGGAATCAGATTAAACAAAACTATTGCCTCATGTGTGATCGAGGCTGGGGGCCCTGAGAATCTAACATGGTTAGAAAAGGATGCAAGGAATTACAAGGACAAAGTGAGGCGTTTACAGCTCAAGGAAGGGGATGCTCAGGCAATGTACAACTACTTTGTGAAAATGCAAAAAGACAATGGTGACTTCTTTTATGCCATTGATGCTGATGAAGATAACCGATTACGGAACGTCTTTTGGGCGGATGCTAGAAGTAGAGAGACATACAAGGAATTTGGCGACGTGGTCACATTTGACACAACTTACCTTGTTCATATTTCATGCATTTTGTAGTTACTACTGTCGTCCCAATTATGTACAAGCTGTGAATAGAACCATTAAGTCCAATGAATGGCTTATTCAAGATTGGCATTGTAAGGATGAGATGTTCAACACTCGTATTAAACTATTATATTTCCATTTGTTCATTAGTGATGTGTCTTGCTCTTGATTTGTGTTAAGCAATCCCAGGTTTTGAAGGGAAATGAAAGCCTAAGAATGCAATTCCTAAAAATTTGTTAGCTTTCTGTAACATATGTCAGGCGGTCCCACGTGAAATTTGGAATTTTCCAATTGTGTTCTCAAGCAAACCCGTAGCATAGCTTCCCACTGTGTCTTGCAATTGTGTGTTTTGCAAGCTCCAATTTTCAATAGGCATGACACATGTCTTGCTAGTTACTTCTGTGGGTTTCAGCATTTGAAAGTTTGGCTTTTAATTCTTTTCATTTGGGTGTGGATTGGTATGTAGTCCAAACGGATGTTGGAATGTGAAGTCCTGGGAAAATTTTGACAGTATTCCCTTGCATTATGGCCTACCCAACACCTCGCACCTCAAACAAATAACTCAACAGCAACAACAAACAACAGAAACAACAAAGTATAAATGAGCCCACGCTGGAAAATTTTCATCTTATATTAGCATTCACAATCCAAAAACACATATAAACCCACGCCGGGCCACATCTTACTTATCAGAGATACAATAAATTGCCGTTCAGGGAAAAAAAAAACAATACAACCCATGTTGGGCCTTTCTCATCACAATTACAGTACATTGCAAATCTGTTGAGGAATCTTCAAATCTGTTGAAAGAGGGGTACAAAGCACTTCATTAATTTGTTGAGGAATCTCCAGTCTATTATGTTGCAGAGCAAGAACACTTAACTTCTTCACCTGATTACAACAGAGCTGCAGAGCTAGCAAACAAAAACACACACATACATATAAGCTGAATTTGAAACAGAAAGTGAAAAACACACACATGGCAAGAACTTCTGGAGCTATATTACTGCCACTGCCTTATTATCTGGTTCCATTTAAAATTGGAGAAGAACCCAGATTTCGTAAGTAAAGCTTGATCCAAATCAGCTAATTCAAAAAGCAAACCCTAGTGCTGAAAGTACATCTTAATTCAGCTGATATTCACTACGTAATTGAATCGATTTGCTCAACAACCGAAATCCATAAATAAAAAATAAAAAAACCTAATTTGGCGTTTTTTTTCCCAGATTCAACAAGGCTCGTGTGTGCCGAGAGAGAGAGAGAGGGGCAGAAAAGAGATGATGGCTGGTGAAATCTGATGGTGGTGGTCGTACCACGCAGTGGCCGTCGATGGTGGATCTATGATTAGCAGTGGCCGTCGGCGGTGGTTTTGGAGAGGAGAATGGATGAGAGAGTATATCGGGCTACCGTATATAGAGAGCAATTATGTCAAGGGAGAGGAGAGATGGTGGTGGTGCGTCGACGGCGGGGACGAGTTTGAGTCGGTGGAAACTGGAGATTTCGTTTGTGGAGAGGGAGGAGAGAGAACCCCTTTTTATTTCAAGAAAAAAAAAAGGAGTCCACAATTTTCAATTCGGGCTCTTTTGAAATTTTCGAAATTTGAGAGAGCAAAGTAGAGGTGGGGGCCAAATAGGAGTGGGGCCCATATTTACACGTAGGATCAGTGTCCTCTTCGGTGCAATAGTCATTGCCCGTAGCAAATTTGCCATGGATTACTTGTGTAAGTTGCAAGCAAAAGTTGAAAAGAAAAGGTCTACTATGAAAAAAGTGTACCAAAACAATGACTTTTTCGTACTCCCTATCCTAGTTGTGTGTGTGTATCATATGAGCTTGGACTAACTTTTTAAGAAATTATTAGTACGCATTTTGGTTGTTTTTTTCTTAATTGCATTTCTAACCGTATTCTCTATCAAATAATAAAATTCTCTTCTTCTTCTTTCCAATTTTATTTCAAGTTTTCTCTACTTCTGTTATCACTTCTATCACGTTATAAGAGTCGGGTTCAATTTCACATTATATTCTTCGTCCCAAATGTGATGTAAAAATTTGAGTCGAAAATTGCAAAGATTAAGAGAAGACAACCAAAAATACTGTGCTAAAAAAAGTACTAAAAGTTGGTCATTTCCCCACAACATTGGGTAAAAGTCCTAATTTTTTATTTTTACGATTCCTCTAGTCGAGGAGAACATATTAGTCACAAAGTTTAACGCAAAACTAACAAATACAGGAAAAAAAAAGTGAATACAGACAAATTTAAAATAACTCTGCCTCTGATTTATTTTGTAAAGCAAGTAAGAAGTATAATTATCAGATTCCTATGGGGCAAGGGTGATGGAGGTGGGGTTCCGTGAAAAAATGGTTGGAGCTTTGTAGACCCATGAAGATGGGGGGGTTTGGGGATTAGGGACATTGGGTGTTTTAATCAAGCCCTATTGGCTAAGCAGGCGTGGCGGTTAATTAAGGAGCCTGACTCTTTGTTTGCTAGGGTCTTAATTGGAAAATACTGTTGGGGGAAGATTTTTTTAGATTGTACTCCCAAATCAGGTTGCTCTTGGGGATGGAGGAGCATTTTGTGGGGCAAGGCTCTTCTTGGAAAAGGTTTAGCTTGGAGACTAGGAAATGGCCAGCATATTAGTGTGTTTGGGCATCAATGGATACCTAAAGCTTGTAATCCATATTTGCAGAATGGGAGGCCTATGGGTGTTTGCAATTATAAGGTCTCTAATTTGATTGATTGGCAAAGATTTAGGTGGAGAAGACCTTTGATTCGGCAGCTATTCCCTAGTGCGCTACATCAAAAGATTTTTGCTATTCATATTTCGAGGTGGCGAATGGAGGATGAGTGTTATTGGATGTTCGCTCGGGACGGTAAGTTTTCGATTAAGTCAGCATATTTTGTGGCGAGAAGAGAAAGTTTTGATTCCTTTGTGGATAATGGGAGGGGAGTAATATGGAAGAAAATTTGGAGTCTAAAGTTGCCAACTAAATTGACGTTGTTTGTTTGGAAGATTGTTCATAGGATTTTGCCGGTCAAAGTGACATTGTTTCGGAGAAATTTATGTGATAATCTGGTTTGTCCGGTGTGTAGTGAGGAATGGAAGTCGATTGAACACTTATTTTTTCAGTGTGAAAATGCTAGGAGGGTGTGGAGAATGTCTAGGCTGGGTTTTGATTTTTCTATTGCTGAGCCGATTGGGTTTGATGGGTGGTTTGTGGGGTGGTTGGGTAGTGCTCCGGATAATCTTGCCATTTTGTGGGCAATTTGGTGTGGGCGTAATAACATGGTGTTCCGTAATTCTAAGGAGACTGTTATCTCAACTATTGAGAATGCTTATTTTGTTTTTCAAATGTGTTGTAACCTTTTGCAGAAGCAGGGTAGTGGGAATAAAATTGTGCAGGTTCAGGAGAGTGTGGGTGACCAAAAGGTGGTGTTGAAGGAGACTTTCAGTGATCAAACGCATGGGAATATTGTGAGAATTATGGTTGATGGAGCTTGGCGGAAAACTACTTTGCAGGGTGATGTGGCTTGGTACGTGGATGGGCAGATGATGATCAAGGGCTCGGGTATGGAAAGAGTAGCTGCAAGCTTGGCATTCATGGTGGAGGCTTTAGCGGTTCGCAAGGCATTGTTTTGGGCTAGGAAGATGAATTTGGATTTTGTGGAGATTGTTACAGATTGTCTTCTTGTAGTGAAAGGCCTTAGTAATATAGGTAGTCCTGATGTTTTAGTCCAATCAATTTTGTATGATATCTTGGAGATTTATAGTTGCTTTTCTTATGTGTGTGTTGTTAAGTTTCCAAGACAGATGGTTGAGGCTGCACATGCCTTGGCCAAGGATTGTAATCGATGATTTAATGATATGCTAATTATGTTGTTTGTTGCTCAAAAAAAAAATCTCATAATGCAACATACTCTACTCAGATACAAGTTTTTCGTAAAACCTAGGAGTATATCTGCGACCTTTTTTCATTTAGTGCTCCAGAGCACGGTCACGAAGATCTCGGGACATGCACATTTTTTAAGAATCCACAACTAAATGTATAGAGAGAGGTTTTTGAGAGTGGGGATAGGTGGATAGAGAAATGAGAGCACAAGTGGAGATAAAACTTAACCCAAATCGTGCTAGGAGAGGGATGGTTCTAAAAACCCCAAGTGAACAAAGTCGTGCACCTGACCGTGCTTTGGACTACTAAAGATCCATTTATGAGATCGTCACGATCTAAGTCACCTAATTCGCGTGTGTATACACAAGTGTGAGCGTGAAAATATCTCTGAATTACATATCAATTTAAGAAAAGTAGTAAAAACGAGAGCACAATACAAAAATTAAGAGCGAGAGCACAATATTTTGAAGGATTATGTAGGGGTGTTTAGGAGCCTCATTTTCAACTTTTCATTAACTTTTGGCTTTTAGATTATGGTCAGAACGTGTTTGAATAGGATAAGAGTGTTGGGGGAAAATGTGTAGAATGCATTTTTGAAGGAGGAGTATTGTTTTGGAAGTAGAAGAAGAAGTTGTCTGGAGCTTTTCTTCACTTCTTGCCTCCAATGTAAAAATCTCAAAATATATTTTGGTACTCCCCCATCCGCATTTATTGGTCAATTTTTGAAATTTGTGCCATTTTTTTTTATTGCTTACTATATCTCTTAATGTGAATCTCAGAAAATATGCAATATAGATATTGGTTGATAAATCTCAATAAGTTCTATTACACAAAATCTGCAAAAATCATGAAAATCATTATAAATTGAAAGATATTCTAATTAAAAAATGACACGAATTTCGAAAATAAACCAACAAAAACGGACAAAGGGAGTATTTGACAACCAAATATCCAAAAGTAAAAAAAGAGGAGTTGAAAAATGCAAAAAACCATAAGCCAAAATCCCAAGAAAATTTCAAAAAAAAATCCCTGACCTTTGGAGTTTGGACCGAATGTCCCATAAACACTTGAACTTCAAAAATCGTCAATCAATCCCTTAACTTTGGCACTCCGTCATCAATTCCCACATCAATCCATTTTTCGTCCAATACTTAACTGAAATTCAGAAAATGACGTCGTTTTCTTGGTTTGTCATGGGCTTCCGAATTTCTTCGTTAAACGTTGTCTTGTGGGGCCAACTTTGAGGCCTTACACAAACGATCTGAATTGCTCAATAATTTTAAAATAAATAATTAAGTGGTTTTGTAAAAAATGAGGCCCATCAAATGTTTATAAGTGCATTTACTAATAAAATTATCTTGATCAGACATTGATATGTATCAAAACAGTTCATAATTTTTGCATTTTAATACCTATTGATGTCCGTTCAAGATAATTTTTCAAGTGAATGCTAATCACAACAAGCGATGTGATATCTACGGTTCAGATCAAGGGGATACCGAACACACAATTGTATAACTTTTTTTCAAAATTCTTTTGGATTAGAAGGTCCTAATTCTAAATGAAAATTTGAACTAATCAGATCAATTACTTAAAAATATCCAATGAACCTGATTTTTTCCAAGACAACTCAAATAATTATTTTAAAATTATTGAACGGTTTAGATCGTCGTGTAACAAAGAAATTTGGAAGCCTATGACAAACTCACAAAACGACATCATTTTGAGAGTTTCTGTTAAGTATAGGACGAAAAATGGATTGATGGGGGGAATTGATAACAGAGTGTTGAGATTGGAGATTTAATTGATATTTTTTTTTAAGTTTAGGTGCTTATAAAATATTGATCCAAAGTTCAAGGGTTGTTTTAAAATTTTCCCTCAAAATATCCCCAATTGAGGACACCATAGCTGTTGGGGGAAAGTTAATTCCCATCCTTTTGGCAATTTAAAAATGCAAAAAGGCTATAATTGTAAAGTAAACTAGCATGATGGGAATAATCTGGAAGAATGGATGGATGGATAGAGAGTGGTTGAACTTGAGGGGATGTTTTGTCTTGATTGCAAAAAGGCGGATTTGACGTAAGCAAAGGACAAAGCCAAGTATAAAGGCATAAAGGTGTGTTTGTGGGGTTAGTTGGGAGTGGAAACCGCCACAACTTTCCCTGCTTCTCTCTCTCATTATCTCTCATCAAACCTTTTTCTGGATCAGGACAAAACCAAGTGGACCTTTACTTGTGATGAAAGCATACGTGTACATTACTCATATACTACTCCACTTAACAGCTGGCTACACCAAATACAAAGTATATCACAACATCATGTGAGGGATTTATTTTCGGGTTTCACACTAATGATCAAAGTCATTCAATATTTTTAAATTATTAATTTAAGAGTTTTCTAAAAAAATTAGCTCGTTCAGATATTGAGAAGGGATTTGATAAGTGTCCGTAGGTAAATACGTATGTACGAACATTGATCATGCCCTTCTCCATATCCGAACGAGCTAATTTTTTTCAATAACTATTAATTAATAATTTAAAAATATTGAACTGCTCCAATCATTACTGTGGGACCCAGAAATAGGTTCCACATGATTTGTTGTACATGATTTATTGAACCGCTCCAATCATTACCCTCGCTTTTTCATTGTACTCCCCCTGTCCCATTTTATCGATTCCTTAAAAGAATTTCAACTTAGCAGGAAAACATCATAATTACACTTATCATATTTTTTATTTCCTCATTTTATCTTTCAAAACATTATCATTACTTACTTACAAAAAGTAAAGGTAAAAGAGTAAATTCATCACTTTTTCTCATTACTTTTCAATTGGGCAATCTTTTTAAAACAATAAAAAGTGCTATTTGGGCCAAAAAAAATTAGGGACGGAGGTAGTAGTGCGATTGGTTAGTTCATTTCTTTCTCACACAATTGACCACAATTTCATTTTTAGGTTCAAGCAACAAGAAAGTACTAATTTTTTATGAATCATTGATTGATCCTGCCACGGATGGTTTGTTTAGACCATAGTTTCATTTGCATGTACAGTACTCATACTTTGTTACTCCTGGTGGTATATTTGCTCCTCACATAATTGACCACAGTTTCATTTTTAGGATACATCAAGCAATAAAGTACTAATTTCTTATGAAGTCCCGACGTGAATGGTTTGCTTTGACCACAGTTCCATTTATTTTGGAGAGATGAGTTTTTTGACTTCTCATTTACTACTTTTCTCAATTTGCTTAACATAATGACATACAAATCTATTATACACATATCTCCTTAACATTGCGGAACAAATTTTGCACACATCTTCCACATACTTTACAGAGTCAATAATATATTTTAACCATAATTCAAAAAAATCAAAAATGCAAAACGTAAAGGGAAGTGATTTTCACTCTAAATTGATATCCACACTCCCTTTTTTGTCGCTTAGTAAAATTGTTATGTGTAAAAGTTTAACTAAAGACAAAGTGTGTAGATATCGACTCAGGGTGTAAAAATCAATTACCAATGTAGTAAAAATTAAAGAAAATGCCTACGAAACAACCTGGTAAATGAGAAGAAATTGATGCATGGTGGAAGGGTCAATGTGGACCACAAATGCCAAGTGGGTTGGAAAGAAAGATTCAATTGCATGCATTTATATTAACCCATTTATTATGGGGATGTTGGAGTTGAACTTTTAGTTATCTTGCGAGCGACCTTCGAAGAAAGGCAATAATGGTCGAATAGGACCCTAATAAAAGAGGTCGGCTGTCTGTTTGGCTGGTGGTGTGGGGAAAGAGAGACTCACATCACCCACATTTCATTCACTTGGGTCATCGCCTAAATTTCTAGTTTTCGTCTTATTCATCTACGCTTGAGTATTTATTAGGACGACATCAATGGGTAGGTTTCCCAAAAGAAACGGATCATATCCCGTAACTGTCTCACATAAGTATGGGTCACAGATTTCTGGTCAGTATAAATCTTGTGATAAAATTTTAAAGTTGTTCGAGACAATCCAAACCCTTTTTCCAAATGAGCGTCCACAATTTCGTCCTGAAGAAGCTCCGGAAATAGAGATTAATACTCCCCCTGTCTCTTTTTTAAGTGTGTTGTTTTGTAAATTCAATTTATTAAAAAAACATCATCATTATACATTTCACATTAACTTTTACCTCTACTTTACACTTTTCGCATCAACTTTTACCTCCGCTTTCCAAAATTATCCTCTATTTTTACCTATTAACTCTATACCCACTAACTTTTCAAAAGGGCAAAATAATAATTGCACAAACTTTTTAAAATAAATACTTATCAAGGGACAACCCAAAATGAAAAGTTAAACACTAAAAAAGGGATGGATGGAGTAAGTTATCTTGGAATTTTATTTCGAAACTTAGATGGATCAAAATTGTACACTTCATGGCACAGAAAAAAAATAGAATCGGAAACCTTATAGTGTAGGGTATACTACAGAGTTGTAGTGCACAAATTGAGTCATCCAAAGTGTTTTTAAAGGTTCAAATTTCAAAAGTTATCGAATTTGTGAGATACTAATTTTATGTGTAAAATGATTTGGACGGTTGATTGTGAGATGAACGGCTCGTGTTGCGCTCACTATGACCCAGTATGTGGACCAAGTTTGAAAGCTTTAGAGTCTAATAGCTAAAAATAGAAATTGGGCAATAATTGTGATTGAAGGATCGCGGCAACAAGCAGCATTGTGGTTGAGAGTGCACGGCACACGATGCGGCCACCATTGGCCGGATTTAATGTCCATCCACGTGTCCCACTCATTATTGGTGTAAGTACTTAGTTAGGCCGAGTTTTCCGTGTTAGGCTGAGTTCTTGAATGGATTAAATGAGATTTAAATGAAAAATCTCTTTTAAGTTAGTGTTTTATGGAGGGTGATTATATCATGTTGTTTTCCCAATATATTAAATCTAGTTGTTTTTCTTATTAGGTTTCAAAAAAGAAGAGCTAAAATCAGCCCTCCATTAATTAATCTATTTGTGGAGGATAGTGATTAAATTTACGATTTTATCACCCAAAAATCCGTTCAAGAACTCGGCCTTAAGCATCAATTGCTAGTAAAAGTTAATTATTCATAAAAATGATAAGAGCTAAAAATGTTATAAACAAATTTGTTTCTATAAAAATGCTAAAATCTTTGTTGCTTATAGCAAATGAGAGTAAGGGATGCTAACGAAAACCCACCCTTAATTAAAGTCTAAAGTTATTTATGGAGTATTATTTCACGCAAACTTTGTAGTGGGCCGGACATTCAATTATAAAATTTTAATTTTTAAAAGAAATTCATAGCTCACCAATGAAACACCTTATTTTGCCGATTAATAAAGGTTTTACTAGAATGAAATTAGACTAATGCTTCCATAGGTCTCAAATGAAATTACTCCAAAGTATTGAATTCTCAGGAATTTAATTTTCAATGACCATATTCCTACTCCTACTTAAGATTTTAGTCATCAAAACATAGCCTCAGGTTTACAAGTTTGAAACTTAACACTAAATATTAGTAATATCAACTTTTGAAGGGTCATTCCATGAAGTGCTAGGATGGGTCCAAAAAGCAAGTCAAATTATGCATAAATTGACCTGATTACTTTGAATTATATGAATAATATCCTATTTTTCTTTTTTTAACTGAATGAGAAGAATGTTCCATACTTCCATTAAAATGGCTAAAGTCAAATTAGAATAATGCTCTCACAAATTTCTCCTTCAATAGGGTGTGAAAAGTCTTGTAAAAAGTTGATCTTTTGTTATTTTTAGTAACCAGATGTCAGTGGTCCTATAGTTAATAACCGGGCAAAGCTCCAGTAATTTCCAAGTTTGAAATGTTTTGATCTTTATGGGATTCGAACTTGCAACCTTTTTTAGAGCAAGCCCTTTAGTTGCTTTCTTATAACCACCTGGCCGCACCGTCAATTGAAAGGCCAACTTCATGAATTGCAAGTAAAACTCATAGTTTTTCATACCCACATTTAGGCTTTTGTTTGGAACCCAAGGAAAAGAAAAGAAAATAAAAAAATTCCCTCTTCCTTTATTTGGGTTGAGAGGAAAAGGAGAAGAAAAATAACTAAACTAAATTATTTTAACCAAAAATTTCTCTCTTAACTTTCCTCAATCTTTCCTTCTTTTTTCCCTCTCTTTCATTTTCTTCTATTTTTCTTTCTTTTCCGTTACTACCAAAGAGAGCCTTAATTTTAGTGAGGCAAAAAATTGGTCCCCCCCGAAGGACCAAAAAATAAACTAATAATAACGAGGAGCTAAGTAGAAAATTAGCAGAAAGAGGAATGCCTCATATTATTATTAATCATATTCCATGTAATTTAATAATTAATTGTATATGACAAAATGGCTACTATAATAAGAATAGAAAAAAGGATGCAAAGAAACAAATACTCCTAAGAGAATAAGAGGAGATTTGTCGCAATCTATCCAACACTCTCCCTCTCTTTCTAACCGTATTTTCCTTTACCCATTTTGCTAACTGTTTGACCCTCCCCATCAACTTATCCATATTTACACCTATACCCAAGAGAAATGAGCAAATTGCAGAAGCCTACCCTCTCTGCTCAAACTCCATCTGCTTTTACTGTGATTTTACTCGGCAACCACTCTCCTGTGCTCCGGCTACCGGAATCGCCATCGGATTCGAGCCGGACAATCACCGTCCTATCGAACGGTAACTGTTCCTTGAGCTGTCGGAAGCTCGGAACCAAGACCTTCTCGACCCACTCTTCCAATCCGGTTCGCCCTAGCCACAACCCTCCAAGGATCTTCTCGACTGCTTCATCTTCGAATTCGATCGACCTTTTGACGTCCAGTATAACAGAAAGCTTCTCCAAAATCACGTTTTTAATCTCACGTCGAAGGGGGGCAATCTCGACTTTTGGGAAGATTATAGCATCGTTAACGGAATTGATCAGCTCATGAGGCACTGAGGCTATTGAAAATAGCCTGTTTTCAAGACCTTGTTCGGCTTCGTGTTCAACGCTGAGATCACTCGAATTGAGCGATCCGTCGGTTCTGTAATCCTCATAATCCGCGGCAAGATTGAGATCTAACGATAGACCCGAACCCATTTCCTTCCTCGGCTTTGTTGCCCTATCTTCACAATGTAGCCAATCGGCTCGTCGCTTGGCACTCCTTTCACTGACTGACAATCTTAACTGCCAATCACCGCTTGCTATCGATGCAAGCTTCTTTTCATCAAGCACCCTATCCAGGTTTTCAGGGTTATCCATTGACCCATTTGCCGTAAGGACGAAAATGATATTACCGAGGTTGATTTCGCGACCGTGTGAGTCAACAAGGCGGCCTCTCTCCATTGCCCGTTTTATGCTACTGCGAACCAACGTATCTGCTTGATCAATGTCCTCCAGCAAAATTACTGAAAACGGGTTCCTTCGAACGGCTTCTGCAATCCGATCGATAGCTGTTTTCCCACGGAAGTTCATATCTGATTCCTCATCATTTCGTCGTGATCCAAGGCATATCGTTACCAGATGGGTACTGCATATTTGTTCAGACAGAACCGATGCCATCTTCTTCTTGCCAACCCGATCGGGACCCACAAATAGTAGCCATATATCACCCTTTGATCCGGTTCCCCTTTGTTTTCCATTACCAAATTTGGCATTAGTCACAGCTGAAGCAACCTGAGCAGCTGCTTCCCGTTGCCACCACACTTTGCCAGTAAGACCCTTGAGTAGTTTCTTGAATAAGTCCGTATCAACTTCATTAGCAAACTTTGTGACCTGATATTGCTGCGGTTCAAACGATATGCATCCCAACAAGTCCTTGGCACGATCCTCGGGAGCGCTGTTATTGATTTTTGTCGTCCCAAGAGCAAGGTCTGTCCCCACCGGACTTCTCGGAGGGCTACAAGGTTTCTCTGAAGTTTGGTTGGCCTCTGGATTATTGTTCAATTGCAAAACAGACCCTAGATTTCTGGTTTGTTGCAATTTCGGTTGATATTGAGGATGAACAACCAGGTTAGGATTGTACAAACCAGTCATCGGTAGTCTTACTGGAGCAGTTTTTTCACAGATGAGGTTGTGATGAAAATCGGGGTGAAGACGGAAGCACGTATCACTCCATTTCCTTTGTAAATCTTGAGATTTCTGCTTGAACACCATTTCTTGATCCTTAGTCTGTGAAAAACATGACACCAACATAATTAGGGAATTGCATTGATTCCTCAATCATAGTAAACCAGTTTGAATCAAACTTGTAACTCAACTAAACATACCTCTGATCGATCCAGTGATTTAGTATCCGTGTTGAGAATTTTGGCACTCTTCAACCATTGGGGTAACGGTGGCTGAGCTGCTTCGGATTTGACTCCAGAAGAGGATTTTTCGTATTCCTTTGCAACCAGTTTTGCCAGCTCTTGTTCATAGTTCTCTGTACATTGTGGACAACAGCTTATTTTTCGAGTAGGAGCTGAGTTTTCGGATACACGCCTCAGTAGAGGTGTCGTCGCCGTCGAAAAGTTCTTCAAGGTTAGAGACCCAACTGAGCTGCTAAGAATTCCATTTGCTCCAAACCTAAACATATATGAGACATAACAGTGAGTGTGATGACACCACAGAAGGGAAAAAAATGCTAAGAAAACAGTGATAAATCCACAACAAAAATCAACAAAGAAAGGGTGAAGTGGTGGAGCATGACAAAAAGGAGGGGCTTTCCAAACTCGCAGGTTCGACTCCCAGAGCCAGCAAAAAAACTCATGGAGTCATTGACTCTAAGGTCCCGGGATTAGTCAAGTCACGTAAGCTGACTTAGACCCTTTGGTTTTCAATAAACAGAAGAAAAAGAGAAATTTACCACCCGAAGAGATGAACCATACCACCAGTCCAAATTCAATATTATAGAAACTTAAAGATAATCAAACCCCAAGAAACAGAAAATATGGTAAAGAATATTCTCTCAAAGATATCAAAATTATCCATGCCTTTTTAAATATTAAATGACGACAAGAGTGAGATGAAGTCCAAAATAGACAACAGAAACTGGTATTGTGATAATGAATTCCAAAACCATCAAACTGAAAATCACTATTCCATGATGATATTGTGAGCTAATTACGACACAAGTTTTAGAAATATTGCAAATACAGTTCCTATCTGAATCGAATCAATTTATCAAGGCTAAAAACTCAATCTTAAAGAACAAGAGAACACCAAGAATACCTGGGAAACATCCCCGGAACCGGCGATTTCGAAGCAACTGGAACCGCTTGAAGATCCCAATCATTTTCCATGGAAGGAAAATACACTTGACACCTCAAATAAGTCTCACAAGTAGCAGTCCCAATCAACCAAACCTTCCCACCACCACTACCACCAAACTTCGCCACCACCTCCGCCATCTCCGCCACCGCCTCCCTCCCCGTATCACCACCGGAACCGCCCTCCACAAGCCATTTCAAATCACCCAAATCAACAATAACATTAGATCTCCCCAATCTAGTCTCAATTAAACCTCCCAATTCCTTAACCTTTTTAGGCACTTGAATCACCTCAACATTCTTCAACTCTCCTTCACCAAATCCTTCCCCTTTCTCGATCCTCAGCATTAACTCTCTCATCACAAATCCAGGCTCCGAATCCCCAACCAAAACCGGGTTCCTCTTCTTTGTCCTCGTCAAAATATCCATCACCCGTTTGATCTCTTCACTACTACCCTCTTTCCCCAACTGCCCCAAATTATCACTTCCCTTTTGCAATCGAGGATTTAAGTAGAGATTCCGATTATTAACGGGTAAAGAATTCACAGGCCGAATCAACCCATTTCCTGGTTGAGAATTCGACAAAGATTGCTCAATTGTGGCCTTAACAGCAGGACTAGAGAAGCTAGCTTCACGCATAACCCGGCTAACACTCGGGTCATCTAATATCGATATCACAAGCTGTTCGAGCTCGACTTTCACAGCTAAAAGCGGCTGCTGCTGCTGTTCAGGGCACCCACGCCTCTGATGCGCCTGGGCCCGCTTTAACGCCGCCATGAGGGCGTTGGAAATGGGTGGGTCCGTTACGGTGGTTTGGGCGGTGGTTGGGAGCCGTTCTAGTGCGACGCTGAAGCAGAGCTCGAGGGCACGGCACTGGAGTGGGTGGGAGGAGTTTGGGTGGGACCGGATGCAGGCTTGCCGGAGGAAATTAGAAGGGGAGGAGAGCAGGGTCGCCGCCACGTGAAGAGGCGTCGTTTGGCCGTGGTTACGACGGCTTGCTTCTGTTATGGAGAGGTTTAATATGCTTAATGCTTCTGGGGTAAGGGTTTGCTGGATCGTACTCAGCCCGGCTCTCATCTTGTATATTCGAAATTGAATAATTTAAAGAAAAATGAACACCCAATTGAACAATCAGAATCCGAATCGAATCGAAATAGAACTGGGAGACTAGAACAGCCACCACAAGCTGTTTTTGAGTAATGGGTTTCTTTTCTGATAGTACTTGTTCTATAGAGTGAGAGGATTTAGCTTCTCTCTCAGAATGATTTGAAGGAAAATGAATACAATTGACACGAGTCAAGAGAATGGAATCTGGGTATGAACGAGTTTACAAAATGGGGGGTAAAAATTCAACCAATTTGATCAGATGAGTGGCATGACCGACAAAATCTGACGAAAAAGAAAATGGAATTGGGTGTTTGGATGATGAGAAAGGAAAATCTGGAAAAAGGAGTATTTGGGGTTATGAGTTAGCTTGGTTTCTTTATAGAGCGGTAGCATTCAACGCGGAAAGTAGGGATTGGGAATGGACCCCTTTCACACGAACCATTGATTTCCTCTCTTGCTTTCTCTCTCTAATTGAATGGCCATGACAGACCCAGAATGAGAAAATGATTTTATTAGAGTAGGAAAAGTATGACCATCATCATGATAAGAACGAAAACTAACTTTTCCCCCGAATTTTACAGGGTTGAGCCACATAAAGACAAGTTTCGGTAATTCTCAGTTTAGGGGGGCAGGTGAGAGTGTTTTCCAATGGAGAGAGAGAGAGAGAGAGAGAGAGGAAGAGGAGGAGAGGGATTTCTGGATAATAGGATGGTGGAATTGGATTTGGGGAGTCTGCCTCGCAGTAGGTGGACAGCATCATGCACTTATCCGGCCATCCGTCGTCGCAGAAATGGCATAACTCAAATTAAATTCAATGTTATGTGAGAGTCGTTACTCGAATTTGATCTGAGCCGTGCATTTTTAAATGGACGACTGGATAGAATGTATGGCATGGTGCTATGTAACTGGTGCACAGCAAGGACCCTTTGTCCTGTAAAATGGAAGTATTCTTTTTCGGTTGATTGTGGGATAAAGCTATGCACTAAATAGTTTACAAATTACTTACGTACTATAAAACATATATGCAACAGCACCACGTCAATGAATATTTACAATTCATAGGTAGACTCATTTATGAAAAGATTGTCACATGCATACTTAATGCTTTCTAGGAAGAGCAATCTTCTCTACCATTTGTGTCCAAGTTTTATTTTTTATTTTATCTAGTGACACAATTGCTACTGATTTTTATATTACTTATTGGAAAATGTCAATTTCGGACGGATGATAATATGTAGAAAGTGTATCGATATACGAGAAAAATGTATTGACATCCGTAAAATTTGTATTTATTTCTGAACTTGTTTGTCATTATATGTATATTATCCTCCGCTTAATGGGCGGTTAGCAAGACCTTTACTTATTACTCTCTCTATCCCATTTTGTTTGTGGTAATGGAGAATCCAACTCGTCGTTCATATTTCTGTAATAACCGTCCAAATTTTTAAACTTTTATGGAGTCGAAGTCTTTGCTTTAAACTAAAGGAGTACTAAAATTGAAAGTCCCCCATGTTTTGGTAGCTAATTTTAGAAATGACATGAAACATTTTGAGATGGTTCAAAATACAAACATGAGCAAACAAAATGGTAGGAGGAGGTACTGTATATTATGAGATTCATGTATGCCAAACGACTATTCTTTTAGTAATGGAGAGAGAGAGAGAGCTTTTTGTTTTTGTTTTTTTAGGGGAGAGATTGAGACAGAGTTACCCTTTTTTAAGAGAGATGAGAAGATTTTTTTTATCAGATTAGGTAAATTTATTTATTAATATATCTCATAAATTCTATGGATTCGGTTGGACTAACTTTTGAACCTTTTCACGTCCCTCACGCTTCTAGATAAAGTTGTAAATCACACACTTGTAAGTACCAACCATTGAACAAGTGGATAGAATTAGCACCCTCTCAAATGGGCAGTAGGAGTATTTAATAGTAGTCAATTTTAAACTCTTTTTTTAACCTATTTCATGTACTGGTTGAGGAATAAGTAATGAGATAACATTGTTTACACTGTCGGTGTAAAACTCCTTTTTTCCACCACTATTTTTGTGGATCTCATTATGTATTAATTGTTGATTTGAACCGTTCATTTTGGAGGGTCCGCATTTGTACTACATTCCTATAAAAAATTAGCTTGATCGGACATCAACATGTATATCATGTATATCAAATTTTGAATTTTGCTTTGTAAAATGGACGGCCATGGATTTTAAAATTTAACTGTCCTTAACCGTTTATTTCCCCAAACAAAATTCAGAATTTTATATTTCTGTCAATGTTCGATCAAAATGATTTTTTTCATGGATGCAATACTCTGCGGTCCCTGCAAGAAGAACGATTCAAATCAAAACAATATATCCACGATGGGACCCACATATAGTGGTAGTGGAAAAGGGGAGTTTTACACTGGCAATGTAAATAATGTTATCTCATAAGTAATCCCTAACTACATTCTAAGCACGTGATCCTGAACCCAGATTTAGGGTTGTTTCAATTCCTAACTTAAGTCAATTTTTTAGTCGATGTACTGTAAGCTAATGACATGTTTTATAAAGTATAATAAATTAATTTTGAGTTTAAGTTAAAATTAGAACATCCTGCCCTCGTTGCCAAATTATGCTGCAATAGACAAACAAAAATATCATAATAGAAACGAAATAAAAAAAAAATCAACTAACATGGACATTAGATGGAGTAGGTGGTTAACTAGGGTATGCAGGATTAGTAAACAATAATAAAAGCAATTCCACGGTTACATCATCGAAGTTTAACCAAATTGTTGTCGAACATGACATGATACCTTACCATTTTGACCAAGCCGATAAAATTTATCCTTATCTAGAATCAAATTTTAACAAAACTTATTGGAATCCAATAACCTTCTCTCTCTCTCTCTCTTTTTAATGATGACTCACTTGTCTGGATCAATTTATACGCATATTGATTATTTTTAGGAGACCAAACTTGCTAGTAAAACTTTGGAGAGCCATTTCATTTATAAAACTTGATAAATTAAAATTTGGCCACCTCACCCTACGAAACTAAAGGGGTGTTTGAGAGGCTTATGTTTTTACTTTTTACATTTTTCTTTTTAAAATTTGGCTTTTTATATTATGACTAACGTACTATGAATTTGCAGAGTGTTTGAGATATATGTGCATAAGATATTTCACAGCAGGAGTAGTGTTTGGGATATGTGCAATATATATTCTGTAGGTCTTTTTGTTAACAAAACTAGGGAAAATGAAAAATGAAAGGTCAAAAAGCTCCTCTCCCTCTACTTTTGGCTTCTCTTCTCTAAGTCCCAAAATCAAAAACTCATTTTCACGAAATGTGTTATGGCTTGGTGTGTCAAATATACTTAGGAAGTGGGAAATGGAAAAATAAAAAAGCAAAAAGTAGGCAACCAAAAACCACTTGGGGCTCGTTTGGATGAAGTATTACGAAGAGGGATGGGGCAATCAGGGGGATAAGGGGATAATGTGATATTTAGTCCATGGTTTGGAAACAAAAAATACACCCGCACTAAATAAAAGCAGGGGAAGGGAGTGCTTATATTTAGTTGGGGGTTTAGTTGGGGGATATACCCCCCCCCCCCAGTGCAATTCATTCGGATCAAAAAATAAAATACTTCAGCGCATAATTTTTTTTTCACCAAATTAAACTACTAATAGAGATCTTTAATTTGAAACAAAAAAATTAAAAAAATTTACACTTTATGATTTTCCATCGGTCGCTTATTGGCTTGTTTGCTTTGCAATATCCTTTCGATAAAAAAAGTACTTTTGCATATAATTTTTTTATTTATTTTTGCACCAAATTAAACTACTACTAGAGATCTTTAATTCGATATAAAAAATTACTTAATATGATTTATAATGGGGTTAAAAAAATAAATGAAAATCATAAAAAAATTACTTACTCACTGACTTTAACATTGAGTTTATACAAATATGATTTATAAAAAATTACTTAATATGATTTATAAAAAAATTACCAGATAATTTTTTATTCTTAATTCTAAAAATTGATGAATAAATGATTCTTAATTTATACTATAAAATAATATTAAAATAAATTACTTAATATAATTTATAACAAAATAATTAATTTTGGTATTTATATAATTATATAAATACATAAATTAATATATGCATTACCAAGGTCAATAAAGTCTTTTGACATGATTTTACATCATCCACCCTCCTTATCCCTCCCTTTTATCCTTCATCCAAATCATGGACTATTTAATCCCCTATTCTTAACTGTCACATCAATGTGGGTCCACTCTTCTTATTTAATCCCCTTGACTATTTTATCCTCCCTTACTATTTAGTTTCTCCAAAAACAATACACCAATTACATCCAATCTAATCCGATCTGATCTGTTATCCGTTCCGTTTGGGTTGGAGTTTTGGGGATTTTTCAGAGATCGGATCGAATTTTGAGGTAAAACTTAAAAAGTGTTCGGGGAACAGGTCGGAGGCGGTTCCATGTACATCCGATCTGATCCTCGTTCTCCGGCCCGCCCTGTAATTTTTTTGTAGGTTAACTATGTTATTTACATGTTTAACCTACAACAATTGATAATTACTAATGTATCCAAAGTAGATATATACTCAAATACAACGACAAATCTAGGTTACCTAATGTCTGACTGTGTAATTTTATTTAGTTGGTTGGGATTTTTGTTGAAAATTTAAAATTTGTTGTCATGTTTTTCATTATTTAGGGGTGCTTTGGCAAAAAAGAAAAAATTGGGTTTTTGAGGTGTGATAAACTGGACTACTTTGGAATAAAATTATTTTTTTGGTTTATTAGGATGGTAATTTGCACTTTCCCCATTGGAGATCTATAATAATTCACTACACCAATAAACCATTAATCCAAATCCAAAGCACATTAATTCTTCGATCATTGGTTTATTTTGGATAATTCAATAAACCAAAAAAACAAGTTTTTCCTTTTTCACCCAAGCAGGCCTTTGTTTGGATATCAAATATGTTGTATTGGAAAAAAAAAAATCTTGCATTTTTTTAATTCAGGTAACTTTCGGATCGGGGCAGGGATTGAGGGTGGAGGTGATTCCTCATTCGAAGAAGGATCAGAGATGGAGGCTTATAAGGGGTTTGGGAATCGAAGGCACCTATATCTGTTCCGTTGCCGTCCCTACTTAAAAGGGGAAAATAACACTCATTGTTCCGAAATAACAGCGAACGAATACAGTTGCGCATTCATGTTTTTAATTTTTGAGCAACGTAAAATGCTAAAACATGTTTTTGACACCAACACGTAGGCTTGATGCCTTGATCATAGTGTGAAGTAATTGGGTCACAAATATGTAATGCTTGTCTAAAATACCTTTACACACTAGTTACTCTCTCCAACATTATTGACATCCCATTCTACTAACTCAAAAATTTTAAAAATCAACTTATTTCAATTCCCATCAGCACAAAAAAGGACTCAGAAATTTCTCGAAATCTATAGTAACAAAATAAATGGAGCAAATCCAAGTGTTCTTAATTTCTCCAAAATTCAAAAGAGTCGTGGAAATAAAATAGATTTGTGTAGAAAAAATGGGCAATTTTATTTTCAAACCATTGTTTGCCATTCCATTTTCCTTGTACAAATCTTTTATGGTACATATCTATCGATATCTGACCAAGATAATATTCTACATGGACAGCATACTCGACGAGCTTTACGAAATAAACAATTTCGATCGTTGAAATGGATCCAAAATAGACTCAAAATTAGACCAAACTTGACAGGAGACTAATCCGGGAAAGAGAGCAAGTTGGGTTGAATCGAACGAAATAGTCATTCCTACGGTTACTTTAGTAGTACTACGCCTTTTAGGGATTCTTTTACTAAGGCTCTGTTTGGTTCTTAGAGAAAGGGAGAGAAAATTTAAAAAATTTCCCTTCCTTTGTTTGGTTCTACAAAAAGTGTTTGGTTCTACAAAAAGAGGAAGGAAAATATTTAAATTTCTATTTAACTTTCCTCCCATTTTCTCTTTAATTTTCTCTCTAATTTCCTTCTTAATTATTTTTCTTTCTTTTCCCTTTCTTTCTCTAACTTCCAAACACAGCCTAACTTTTTATGTGGAGTAATTTTTTCATCGTCTTTTTCACTACTTTTTGTGAAAAGTCTTGAGAAACAAACCTCCATCATCATATTCCCTTTTGGTAACGCATGCTCTCTCACTTTCCTTTTACTCCTTTCTCGAGTTCAACAAACAACTTTTGAACTGCTCTCTATTTTGCCCCAAGGAGCCAAAAATTCGAAAATCGCCACAGAGTCTGGTCATTGAAAATTCCATAAAATTTGTATGGAAAAGTTTAAAATCAGTCACATAAGATTGTAGTTAAGATTTTAAAAGTGTATTGGAATATATGAAAAGCATATAACAGTGTGTGAGAGTTTATTTTTCACATATGAAGCACAAAGTACAATCCGGGATACCACATCAATTGTGAGAGTACATGAGACAATCAAACCCAATAATTCAACAAATACTAGAAATAAGCTCGTTACATGGTAGAAACAAAGAAAGGAAAAAACCCCTACAAGTGAACGAGAAGATTCTAACTCCTGAGATGTAAAAGCCCTTACAGTGAGATGTAAAAGCTCCAGCCAACTGAGCTAGCCCTAGCCAACTGAGCTAGCCCCAGTTTGTTGTGAAAGGGGAAATGCTAAGTGCCCATAAAAGATACCCAGAAAGTACCTAGAAAACTCCAAAGAGTGGCTACTTTCTGGGTATTTTTTCTATTATGAAAGTTTATTAAAAGGTGGAAAAAGTACGCTAAAGTGTTTATTTTATTTTATTTTATTTTTTAGTGTTTTTGTTTGCTTATAGGGCTGACCCAATTTGTGTTTTGGACCTCCAAAATTCATACATAACATCATAAAATTCACAGCCAACACCATTAAAATTCGCTAAAAACACCACTCATAAATTTGAGCCGTCTTTTTTTTTTTTACCTCGTGCCGTCATTTTTAATACAAAAATAGTAAACAACGCCGCAAAAATTGGTAAATTATACCATAAAAATTTGTAAAAGTAACAAAAAAATTCATAAAATAAAATTCACGTAATCCATATCTCATGTCAGAAAAATTCTTAAAATGAGCCAAAAAAATTCATAAAGGGTGTACCATATATCTAATGATAAATTTTGCAAATCTATTTGTATCAAATTTTTTCCTTTTTTGTCTTTTTTACCAACCTGTCTTTTCCTGTCTCTTTTTAGTTTTTTTTTTTAATGTATTGTGATATAACGATCTATCTCGTAGAGCATGAAAAAATAATTTCTGATATTAAAACTTTTCCAACTCATTAGGTGAGTCCACATAATACCCCAAATCTCTGCTCGCTCTTTCTCGAAGGGTAATATGTCCACGTTAACCTTGAATTAACATATATTCGGAAAAAAAAAATAACAATTCAAACCTTGAAATAAGACATGCCATCCATTTTTCTTTCATAACAAAAGTGATTGATTAGTGTAGCTATCGATTGCAAGAATAATTCACTCAATGTTACTTTATGCAATGATGATCAGTTTGAATTATATGACCGGAATTATAAGCAGCCCATATATGTAGTTCGTTATCCAATTCATATTAACAAAATCATTTATTCCTCAATTATGCCAATCGAACATCCCTAAATCAGGGTCGTTCATCCGCATATCGAAGTGCCCGTAGTGCATCGCACGGTATTCGGCACCCACCCCGGCACCAGATAATCTTGCCGCTAGACAATCCCGAAGGTTAATCAAAGAGTAACACACATTTGTTGGGGGAATTAATAAAGGGTTCGGCCTAACTTTAATGTGGCTTATTTTAATTTTTTACATTTTTATTTATTTTGGATTATTAAAGTAATGTCATTCGTTTCAATGAGGGTAATTAAAAAAAAATTAGAGCAAAAAGATAAAACAGAAAAATGTTTATTTTAGAATGTTTTGTTTTAGTAATTTTCTACTATTTGAATGTTACTGTCTTAGCCTTTTGAATTATGAGACGAGTATAATATAATAAAAGAAAATTATTCACAATTGGGCGTTTGGAAAACAAAAAACAAATCAAAATCATTACTTCCTTTGTCCCGTATTTCTTGTCCACTTGTATTATTCACAACACCTCAAAAATTGTTTATATTTTCAACTATAAAATGTTGTATATATTCAATATGAATCTCATTTAATAGTTTTCGATGAGTTCCATTAAACAAAATTGAAAAAATTGAAAAAATATTAACAATTAATAAATATAAGTAAGAGTCTTACTAACATGTGTCCAATGAGCACACAAAAAGCACACAAATAAACAAAGAAAACACACACTTCAATACACTTTTTGCACTTTTCAATACACTTTCACATATTTGCATATACTTTTTTTAACCTTAACGTTTGCTTATTGAGTACACATTAGTATTTTTCTAGTAATTAAAAATTGACACGCATGCACGTAAATAAACAAGAAATTCGGGGGCATGCACGTAAATAAAAAGAAATTCGGGAGGGGAGAGAGTAAAAATTAGACGAAACCCACAGAAGGTGCCAGCCGCGTGAAACTGAAAAGTTGTGGGCCTTTCTTTTTCGGTGACCGATAAAAAAGTTTGATTTGTTTTTCCCAACTGAAAAGTGTGTGGCAAAAAGTGGAATTGGGATTGGATCCTCTAACTTTCTGCATTTATTACTTCACGCCTCTCTGTTTCTGCACACTGCAAACAAGTGTACTTTTCTTTATTAGAACTTTTCTTTATTAGACGCCTGAAATGACTCAAATGCTCCCCCTGCTTTGACTCCTTGACCCTAAAAGTTCGTTTGATTTTTATTTTAGAGTTTTTTTCCCCTCAAAATTTGGTTCTTATAGAATCGGTCATCAAAACTGATTCTTAAAACCTTTTAATCTAATTAAGCTGAGTTTTTCAATTGATTTTAGAAAATAAAATATAATTTTGATTAAATCTAAGATACTCGTTTCATTAATAAAAAATAGTTTTTAAAAAAAATAAATCAAAACAAGTCATTCTCTCACAACACATAACATAAAAATACTTTGAAAAACCAGTTTATTTTAAAAACACCTTTAGGGGTGCTTTGGCAAAAAAGAGAAAAACTGGTTTTTTCGTTTCGTTTTTATTCAAAAAAAAATTTGCATTTTTTAGTTTTGTGTCAAATTTTCGTGGTTTATGTCGAGACGAATCCGATGAGTATAAAATTATGTTCAAAATTTTTTTTTTTAATAAAGCCAAAATTTTGCCAAACTTTTTGGAATTTTTAATGATTAGAGAGATGAGAGATGCGGAAATAACCTTTTTGGATTTTTTTTTAGAAATGTGAAGTGAATAGAGTGAATGTGATTTTATAACACCTTCAAACAAAACTAGATTTTATCTCATTAAATCAATTGGAAAACTTAGCCATAGTCTATCAACTTTGTTTGTTTTGGTTTTCAAAGGTTTTTTCTCTCAAAAAAATGGTTTTCAAAATTGATCCTCAAAAGCCTGTCTCCAAAACCTTTAAATTTAGTCTAATTGTTCATAACTGATCAAGTAACAAAAGAGATAATTAGGGTCTATTCTCCCCACGCGTGAATCCGATTTGAGCCATTCTTCTTTCTATACGTAGTTTAGTAATATCTTAAGTGATTTGTCGTGGAAAATAGAGAAAACAAAAAAACGATTGCGGAATATGGCTCATTTCACTCAATCGGCGCCTAAACAGGTCAAATTGGTTAACTGGATCCATATCTCTCCACGCGTAAATTCTATTTGGGCAATTCTTCTTTCTATACATAGCTAAGTGATATCTTAAGCGATTTGTCGTGGAAAATTGAGAATAAAAGAAAACGATCGGGGATTAGGTCTCATTTCACTCAATCGGCACCTATTTAATTGAAGGCTTGAACATTTTAAGGTCAAGTCCTTCAGAATAATATAAGTGGTTTTTGGGCCTTTTGGCTTTTCATTATTTATGCGACAGGTTATTCTCATATATCAAAAAAGCCAATAAAACTAAAAAGTCAAGTTTAATGGAGTGGAGTTGATGTATGCATGTTTGTGCATTCATGCGCAAGGATGTACTCGGGTCCTACTTCCGAGCCAATGAAAATGAAAGGTTAGAACATTCTTCTATAATCTTAGTGGCCTTGTTTCCCATTTGCTAAAATGTGAATCCCATAAAATCAACCCATTTTAATAAATGGTAGTAGATCAACCCATTTTAGCAAGGGTATTTAAAAAAAAAAAAGACATTGTATTTTCAAAATTGCACGGTTGTTTATGATGGATTACAACCATGAGGGAGGAAGCATAGTAAGAAAAAGGGAGAGAGTGTGTTTCTGTTTGTGTTTGTTGGAAGTTTAAGATTCATAACACCTTCTGGCTATAATTCAAAATTACAAAAATGTAAAAACGAAGAAGCAAAATAAATTAAGTAAAAATCAGGGCTCCCAAACACCTTATTGAACAAGGCTACAAGCCACCTGCTTTTTGTCTCAAACAAGCTCATATCTGAAGCATTGATAATTTGATACCATAATACTTAACTCACCAATTCCTTACCACTTTCAAAAGGCAAAAGTTACTTCTCAACTTTCATCACTTTCAACTGATCCATATAGATCTCTTTTCATCATTTTACAATTTTCCCTCTTAGATTATTTCAACTTACACCATCACTATGATTGCCACGTGTTGCTTTTGGATTGGTTCCTTTCAACAAGGAGAAGTTTTCCATACTACACCCTAATGAAACCCTTTTCTCATAGCACCCACCTCTCAAATAATAGAGAGGAACAATGATTAAAAAGACACTTCTTTCCTCCAAGTAAAGAATGCTATAAATCAACCAATGACCCCATTTGTAAAGATTTCTTGTCCTTTTTCATTGCTTGTGAAGTGGCATTTTGTTTAGCCTACCACAAAACCAAGAGGCCCCTTTCCCACAAGGTCAATTTTCCATCAAGTGGTTGATGATCAATAAAGAGAAGTTATCTCAAAGGCTAATTGATGAAATATTATGAGAGAAACTTGTGCCCAAACTATTTTCACCAGTGCAAGAACCCCACCTGATGTTTACATGTGTGTGTAAATGAGTGAAATTTGTTAACCTACCGTTTTTGGGTGGGTAACTTTATGCACCTTAAGTTAGGTGCATTTCGTGTCCCACTTCGATGATAAGAAATGCTCGTTTTATATATATTGATTGGTTAAGAGTAGCTCAAATAGATGGCAATATCTGCTTGATCGAAAAATACTTTTTTGCTCAATCCAATTTTAGAATCAAGAATTGAGCAAAATTGAAATTTCGCTCAAGCATTTCCTAATATTCGATTGAGTTGAATTTTTGCGTAACCAATTGATTGTACAAATGAAAGACTTTAATCACTAAAGTGAGACCCGACAAACTAAAGGTGGGTAAGGTTACGAATATACCCTCGGGCTTCCATAGCAGTGTTTTTCAATGAAAGCAAAAGTTCAATAAAGAATGACACATCATGTCTGGTTTGTTTTGTTGAGCAATGTCAATTTTCTAGGCTTGTCAAGCAAATTATTCATAAACATTATATTAAAAAAAATTAGAACAATGACAGTTATATATATTGATTGTTCGTGTTTTCCAATGGCCCATGAGTGATGTTCATTTTGAAAGGTTTGTTTGATTGAAACTCATTCGTATTGATTAAAAAGACTGTTAAGAAATCGGTCGGCCCAGTTTTCCAAAAGATTTTAGCACCCAGTTGCTAAAATCATGATATTTCAAACCAAAAAATGAAGTGGTTCCGTGTATCGTTTTTCGATTTTTTTCGCACCAGATTAAAGTACACGAGGAGTACTTTAATTTGGTGCGAAAAAAATCGAAAAACAATACACGGAACTACTTCATTTTTTGATTTGAAATATCAAGATTTTAGCACTTGGGTGCTAAAATCTTTTGGAAAACTAAGAATGCACACAAAATGTGAAGAGAAAATCAAGAAAAAAAATTAAGGAACACAAAATACAAAGATTTTGCATGATTTCCCCTGCTATGTAATTTCGTAAATTCAACAAGGCTCACACTAGTTTTCATTTTATGTAACGAATGAAGAATGGAGTACAACTACATTGGCTCTGTATAGCAAATATTAGGCCATGCACACCCATGACCAGGTTTCGAGGGTGCTGTCCTCTGGAGTTCCCTGGCTATTTGACCATTCAGATCTAATCCCAAATAGGTAGCGAATCGCATATTAGACCGAATCATGCTTCACAAACACGTGATTTTTTTGGAGATGTCTAAATTATTTGCTCTCAAGAATTTTGAAACGATTCGACTCTTTGCATGGATGCAAGGCCGGCTCTGAAATTTAGGGCGCCTAAAGCGATTTTTTTCAAATTGGGCCCTCAACTCTCAATATATTGTAGTTAAAACTTAAAACTACTTAGGAAAACAAAAAACTTTCATAAATAAGTCATTTGAAAACATAACTACTACACAAACATAAAATTGGATGCCCCAAAAATTAGTCAAAATTTAGGGGCCTAAAGCGGTGGCTTTACGAGCTTTAGCTCAAGGCTGGCTCTGCATGGATGACTTATTTGACGAATCCTATGGATCGAATCTAACAATTGGACCATGTAATTGATTCTCATGTGAACAACAAAGGTCACACTTTAAGCAAGCAAGAAGATAACAACAAACTACTCATGACAGCCGGCCAGGGGAGAATTGAGAGCCACCCCATCAAAAAAGGGTTTTGGTAGCTTCGTACACTCAAAGCAAGTAAGACTTTTGAAACCTTCCTTTTTCAAACTTTATACATGTGCTTTATGTTATAGAAGGAAAAGTGGCCTAGCTTTTTTTTTTTTTTTTTGATGAGGCATGGATTAGGTAAGAAAGAGCACCAATCAAGCAAAAGGTATTGGTTCCCCTTTCACAATAGAGAAGAATTCAGAAAAAAATAAAAATAAAAATAAGAAGTAAATATGTCGATTGTATTATTTACGTAAAACATTATACAATTAAAAGACATAAGAAACAACGTATGGGCGGGCAAGAGTGAGTTTTAAGACTAAACGAAACTGATTTTTACACATTTATAATGCCCTAAGCTAGCGGGCGGATTTCTTCCGCCGATGTTCCCCGGGCAGGAATTGTCCCATACGCTCCATAGAAGGGCTGAGTTGGAACAGCCCCTGACCACGAGCAGCGGTTTGAATTTGACACAAATTATGAAAATGAAAATTAAGTAATTGGGACGAATGGAGTATTAAAAATCGCCAACATTGCATCAAACATTGACCAGTTGGATTTTTTACTAGTTTTAATGCATATCTTGAAGATAGTAAAAAATTACTAATACATGATTCCCGCCAAAAGTCGTGATACGGTACATGAAATTAAGTCACATAATTTGAGTGTGTGTGTGATCAAGAGCACGAGCGAGAGCGTGGAAGCATCTTTGAATCACATCTCAAACTACTAAAATTCGCGAGAGCAATGATCGAGCGCACGAGCGCAATCCAAAGAACAAGAGGGAGAACGCATGACATTTTGAAGGATTATGTAACTTAGGGTGAAACCCAACAATGATGATTGTGGTACCGGCAGCCCCATCATGAATTATTTTTCTTTTATTCTAATTTAGTGGTAACTGGAAATTATTTTTCTTTATCAAAAGAATAATTTAGAGAGATTCCAAAATAGCCACCTATAACAAAGCTTCATTTGAAAGCAAATGGCATCTCCTTCTTCCAACAATTGAACTCACTTTTCTTTTCTTTCTTTTTTTCTGGTTACCAACAATTGAGAACTTCCTTTGAATCATGGAATTTCTAACAAAAGGCTACTTTTTCTCCACTAATGGGGTGGAAAAGTTTGCTTTTGCCTGTACTTCTAACTAATCAGCCATACTTTACACACAAGCCTTTGTAACTTTTCAATGGCGGAAAAAAAGATAACCTTTTTGGAGAGCCACTAACCTTTTGGAAACATACCATGCAGAAAGAAGACATGCTTACATGACATCCTTAAATATAAAATTAGTGCAAGATTGGGTTCAATTAAACCATAAAGTAGGGTTTAAGATTTGCTTTTAAAAGTGAAGACAAATCTTTTGCTTTCATCTTCCTTGGGTCCTACTCCTACATTAAATAAATTGGTAGATATTAAAAAGTGGTCTAAAATCCAAGTATAGCCCATACTACATAGTATCCATCGGGGGCGTGCTGTCCTTCGGAGACAGCATGCATACTGGGTTGATCACGGCTGTCCGTATTTGGTCATGAATGGCTCAGATCTTACCCAAAAAATTCACCAGTTATACCCGTAATAAAAGCTACTCCCCCCGTCCCAAATTTCTTGTCCACTTGTACTATTCACGACACCTCAAAAAATTGTTTATATCTTCATATGTATAATGTTATATATTCAATATGGATCTCGTTTCATAGTTCTCTCGATGAATTCTATATTAATCAAAGTTTTCAAAATTGTAAAGACATTATAGATTGAAAAATACATAAGCAATTGAAAATTCGCATGTGCGAAAGTAAATGGACAATAAATTCGGGACAGAGAGAGTAATAAATTGTAAAACCTTAGCTCACTTTCGTTGGAAAAATATTCCTTTTTTGTTTTTCCCCCCGATTAGTTGTCTTTTATTATTATTATTATTAGCTTGGGAAAGTTAAAATCAATCTTCAATTGCATATATAGATCTTCATGAAAGATGATTGCTGCCAAGTGCATATGATCTCCAATGTCTATCTTAGTTGGTAAAATCTACTCATACGAAGTGCATTCATGAATACCAATTGCATAGCAAGACGGTATTCTAGTAGGAGCATATATGATCATGTCGTACTGTACCGAACATAAATTTGAATCAACTTTATGCAATGGCCGCCCAGCTGTTAGACTTCACAACTCTTGAACTCAACTACTGAGAGCAAGTCCAGCCATAAGCCATTTAGACAACTAAAGTTAAATTTGAGCAAACTAAATACCAAATTAAGTGATGCTGAACTTTAAGCCAAAGTTGCTGCAAAAATATGACAAAGCTATCTGTGGTGCCAAATTTGGTAGCAAATCTGTCAAATGCATCATCCTGCAGGTCGATAGATTTTCATCGAATAACGATATGGCCGGGTATAATCCCGTGATATGAACTTGGAATTGTGTCAAAATAAAACCAAACCTGTGCAATAACATCATCCTGGTCAAAGGCTTGATAAGCTCGTATTCTCCGAATCTCTAACTCCCACACACTTAACTAGAGGGATTTAATTAACTGATCTCTAATTCAACTTACGGAAAGCATTTCTTTCACATGATAAGTGTACGTCATATGTATTGCAATAAAACCGAACAAGATCTTTTGGAAAAATCATCAGGTGGTCATCTGTTCACGTGGTGCTTCAAAACGACTGAATAATTGCTCGTTCTTTTGCCATTTGTGACATGTGGATGAAGCTAAAGCTGATTGGTACTTGGGAGACAAACCTTACTTTTTTGCCTAGGATTTGAATTTTGAACTATAAAGAAGAGGATAAATAATATATAGTTAATTATGTCTTTTATACTAGTAGTTCTTTTGGGCATCACTTTAAGTTGGAATTACAATTTATAAGATCATAGGAGTATTTAAAGTTTACTCTTTATTGAACCCTCGAATGTGTCACCTGATTATGTGGTTACTAAATAGGAAAGGCTTAGGGCTATGAAATAGTAATTTAAATGGCAGGAACTCAGCCAGTACTGTCTTCGGTTCATTAAAAATTGATTTTTCAAATAATTTAAATTAAATTTAAGTATAAAATTTTTAAAGTTAATTATATTCAAGCAAAGCTTGAGTGATCTATTACTCAGCTGCCATGATTATACCACCAAAAATCTAGATACTTGAGCTCCGGCTGTGATCGCCTCGATCAAATTATTGTTGGGGTGCAGACAACCTTTAGCAGTACCGGCCGCAGTATAGAGTGTGACTCCGAACTGCAGCGAAAACGATATTTGAGGGATCTCGGTGTGTAATTTTGGCCATAGGCCTGACCTAATTATTTCGTTGTTAGTGTGTAATTAGGGTTATCAGTTTTCAGAGAAAAACAGATAGAGAGGCGAGAGAAAACGCAGATCTCAGAGAGATTGCGAGAAGACTTGTACTCTTGATTTCGATTTCATAGTGGACTGGTGTGGCTCCCGTGGTTTTTCCTCACGTTGAGGTTTTCCACGTATATCTGTGTCTCGTTTCTTTTTCGTTTTTCCATTACGCACGATTATTTGATTTTCTGTTCTGTGATTCATTGTTTCCAAGATCCGTAGGGGTGTTGTGGGGTTGCAAAAATCCTAACAATTATGCACATTCAAGATCAACACTTTCAATAATCAAATAAATATCGACTCAGACTCTGTCTTATTTCTATCCCTAGCTAATTGAGGCCTCACACTCTTGATCGGCCTTGTCTAATACTCGCGATAAAGGGCAGATTGAATGTGTAATTATTCCATGGTCTTGGGAAACTGCCACATGGTGTCCAATACTCTTACGTAACGGTGGGTGTTGGGGCACGACGTGGTGATACCCAAGAACATGGTATAATTACTCGAATTGAATAGTTAATTCAGTGGAGCCCTTAAGACTTTGTTTTGTGCAAACTCATGGGGAGGGGTATTTATGGCCATCCTTGCTGGAAAAGGACATAATTAGAACTTCATTGCAAATTGCAATAATATCTTTCTGCAAAACAAATGTCTTACACCAATCTCATTATTCAATCTGGAGCGAACTCAAACACTAAAAATTCATCGACGTGATCAATCTCAATGATCAATCTCAATCTTGCCGAACTACAAATTAATCCTCTAAAAACTATAACGGGCATCAAACGAGATTTTGGATTTCACGTGCATCGCATGATATCTATTACGTACATCAAACGGTTCTTAACACATAGTACGTGCGAGAGAGCCGAGATTTTTGTCCAATCATGCAGGGCGTTACTCACCAAAAAGCCTCTCACATCAAGATGAATTGAAAGGCATGGCACATATGTCAAGAAGAAACCACTTTTTAACCAATTTCAGAGAGAGACAGGGAGAAGAGAATCCAAAAGGTCAGTTGTAAACAGATGGGGAGGGGAAAAGATGCAGAAAAAATCAAAACTCTGTACAAACTTTTTCTTTTGCCGCTGTTTTGTCTATTCCCTGTTTCCCATTGGCAGTGAAGTTCATATCTTTTGGCCTTTTTCCAATTTTGAATCCTCACGCCATAGACTGGCCTTGTAATTCAACTCCTCTTTTTTTTCTTTTCACATTCAATTCTAGCGTTGAAACGAGCTAAATCCTTAACGAGTCAAGCCTGATAATTTATTTAACGAGTTTTTTTTAAACACAGTGAAACTTATGCAAATGAGCTTCGCTTTTGAATTTTGAGCTCAACTTGGTTACTAAACAAGCCTAAAACTCGAGTTCAAGCTCGACCCAATTACTAAATTAGCCGAACCACGAGGTGCTCGTGAGCTGCTTGGTTGGCACCGTTGAATTGAATTCCAAAAGTCTCCAAACGTTTCACGTACGGGAAAAGAAAGGCAGATGCCCCCATTCAGATAACACCCCATAACTAACATCGCTCAACTACTATACAATTTCGAAACACCTCATTTTGGTGCTTGGGCTGAGAAATACTGTATAATTTACTGAAGGAAATAACAATGCAAAAAAAAAAAGTGTACTAATAATAAACGAAACGAACAAAAGGTAACTTCCGTAACACCTCTCTCTCTCTCTCTCCTGAAATCTTGTGGTTTACATCAAAACCGTCGCTAGACCCTGTAGTAGCGAGAGTCTCGTGAACTGGTAGCTGTTTCTAAAAAAATCTTGTACTTCACAACAGTATCAATTGGAGCACCATCAAAATTCTCTGATTGACACAACTTAGATAAAGGATGTGCAGAGTTTAGCTCCAATCGTTGAAAGCCTTGACATGAAAACACAATATTTGGAGTTTTGTTAGGCAAAGGATATGACAAAATGCTAGAAATCAAACACAAAAGTCTTCGTTCATTTTCCCTGCCACTTTTCCTTTCCCTTATCAATCCCTTTCCAAATCTGTGATGCAAACACAGCCATGGGTAATTCCAGGAAGGACAACGAAAAAACCCATAAACCCATGGCTACTTCTTACGATCATCCGTTCACATTATGATAGATAAGAATTTCTAATAATACGCTTCAATTGTGAATGAAAGAATCAGATAGAGACGGATAATTTACTTGGAATATCAACCTTTTTTTTTTTGGTAAATTCAATGGAAAACAGTAGAATAGAACTACGAATGGCTTAAGAACCTCCAGGACCGGAACAATCAAATAGCCAAATAAGGAGAGCCATTCACCATTATGCAACAAAAACTTAAAAAGGAAGACAAATATAAACACTAGTTCCATTTAGGTGATCATCTAGTCGTTACTCAATGAAGCCAATCCAAATGAACTTTCAGGAATGTTGAATTCAGGATCAGATAATTACCGAACTAATGTGTAGTACCTTCTTTGATCTAAAAAATTTGGTATCGATATGCCCTAGTGTAAGTTGGGTTGAAGAACAACATGCTGCAAAAGCAGGACAATATGAGGTTAGATTCGTATATGAAAAAAAAGATTCCATTGATGATGAGGAGAGAGAATAATTTTTCGCAAATTTGAATCAGAACGGTTATGTTGTCAACATAACAAGGTTACCTGAATTTGAGTCCTGTTATACGTGTAAGTGAGGTGAACTAATCCATCACTTGCCTGTATTACAGCTGGATAAGAGAATTCCATTCCTGTTGTATTCTCCAATGTCCAGGCCTCCTGCCAGGTGTCCCCGTCATCTGGTGAGATGGCAACTTTGAGAATTTCCCTGGAGATTGTATTGTAAGCAAGTAGGAGGCGACCATCCGCTAACTTTACCCCATCAATTCCTAGTAGATGCAAACTTGTAGTATCAGCCAACTGTAACTTGAAAGGAAAAGGAATTATAGATGAGAAATAAGGCAGGCAGCCATTTATAGAATCCTCAGAATGGACAACCCCTTACTCACGTAACAGAGTTTGATAGCAGAAAATGCAAGAGTGGGATTAGGATAGCTATAATACGCACAAAGCTGCAAGTGATACCACGTTAATGGTAAGCAGTGTTGCAGAGAGAATTGAAAGAGAAATGAATGATTAATGTGAATAGAGTGAATTTTTTCAAACATAGTCGAAAACACGGGAGGAACTTTAAAATATGAAGTATTTACGAGGTTTGCAGAAATATTAGAAGGGCAAATTGAAAACAAGGCTCTAGGAATTAGACATTCAGAAAACTTGAGGAGCGAATGAGGCCCTTCTGGTCCCTTGGTGTTGGTGACACCGCCAATGCGTATGAGCCATAAATACGAAAACAAAAGATGCAGAAACAAATTTATCAGCCTCATCAATATGCCAAAACTATTAGTACAAGTCATTGCAAAGGAAAATGGTAACAATGAAGAAGAAACAGAGAAATAGCCTGAGCACCATCCTTATTATACAGCTGAAGAGTGAATAGGTGTCCTTTCAATACCTTATTATAAATGGTAAAACAAGTTATTCCTATCCATGTAGTTTATCCAACACGCAATCCTATCTATGCAATGTCCAAATCAACCCTAGTTCAATTTAAGTCGTATGGTGACAGTCAGAACCTGAGTTTGGATTGGGTAGTTCAGTTAGTTTTGCATAACTCCAACTGTAGCCACCATCAAGGGATTCTGACATACAGACTCTACCAATTCCTGTATCGGATCTCATTAGAAGACGCAGGGTCCCATTTGCAGTCTTGTATGGAACTGGTTGAATCACACCGCGAGTATCATTCCTTGTTTTTTCGAAAGGCCCGTGAGTATCATTCTTAATATATATGGGTCCATACTTTCTCCATGTCCTACCAGAATCAGCCGTCATCTGCTTTACAAGAGTTACAAAATTGAATGACAACCCATTTCATAATTTTAGCTTTCTTTCCAGAAAGTGCATGAAGCCAAATCACATAATGTAATTGAGTTTTGTTATAACCTCGACCCATGCCCCCCAAGAATTCCAACTTTCTATTGAAGATCCACATAGCAAGTTGCCATTTTCCAGCAATAAGGGCTGAGAGAAAGCAAAAGATAATAAACGGACTTTTGCAAGGACTGAATTATGATGCATGAAATATATGAATAACTATGAGAGAGAGCTTATCCATGCCTTATTCTTGATTGGTCCAAAAATTCCAGGAGGAAGCTGTTCTCTTTCTGTCCAAGTGATACCTTTATCATAGGACCGCTTCATGCATCCACTCCACCTGAAGTTCAATTACTATCAATCAGCATCAAGCAGAGGCAAGAAACATGTGATTACATAGCTACTAACTAGTCTTTCTGTTTTTACAGCGAATACAAGTCCTGCAACACATTTAGTTTCCCCAATAGCTTAGGCTGTTAGAGAGTTGTTACTTGAGTGTATATGTGTACTACATGGACTCCTCAATTGGAGGAGTACCTTCAATGAATGGGCCTAATACATGTAACAAAGAAAGAGTTTGAAAGGACCAGCAAAAATAGCTCAAATTGAAAGAATCTCCTTCTGTCCTGCTGCTTATCTGGCGCAAACCAAGATTCAAAAAGGATAGGCCTAAAGTCTCCTAGTGTTGTTTGGCAATCACATAGGACAAGGCCGATTGGGTAGTATCCTTATTCAAACTTGCAGCTCTTTATTGGGTAGGCATCCTTATTCTCCATGCTCCTTTTAGTCATTGCTTCCTTTTCGATGATTAACGAAATTTTTGCCGTTCAAAAAAAAAAAGTATTACACGGTCTTTAGCTAGTAATAATATATTTATGACTTAACTTGCTTTGATTCCAGTAAAAAATTGTCAAAGAATTTGCACTAGCCAACTTTCTTTCCGTTTCATTCTTGTGTTCTACTCTTTTCCCAATTAACCATTTTCAACAGTAATAATATATTTATGACTTAACTTGCTTTGATTCCAGTAAAAAATTGTCAAAGAATTTGCACTGGCCAACTTTCTTTCCGTTTCATTCTTGTGTTCTACTCTTTTCCCAATTAACCATTTTCAACAGATTTTGCCGAGATTACTTGGTTCAATAATTGAAGTAAAACAAGTAATAACTCATACTAACTGAGTAGACACATCCTTAGCTTTTGCCCATATATAGAAGGACACAAAGTTGATATCACCTCATATTTGATATATCTAGTAATATTTTTGGCAAGCTATCTTTTTGGAAGCTATGGTTTCATTTATATTTCTAAAGTTCGAAAGAAGGAAGCCATGGTTTCATTTATATTTCTAAAGTTCAAAAACTAAACTGATTATTGTGAAGACGCAACATTTGTCATGCCTACGTAACTCTTGGCACCATAAGGATTTCGATGAATATGAGAGAGAGAAATGACAAGAAGTAAAAAGCCAGAATTCAGATTAGCAGAACCATAGAGGAAAATAAAACCTTACCTTTGGAAGTCCTCACCAACTTTATAGAACAGAAAGCACCTCCTTGGACGGAAGCTTAAATAGAACTGGGTTCCACATTGGAACATTGGTTTCATTATCAGCAATTACGGGAGCGTGCCAATAACCATCCTGACCAAATATTTCAGTTCTGAGTTCCAAATTAATATAGATATTACATCTTATTAGCTGTTAATAACATAAGAAATGATTCATTACGTGCTGCTAAATGGAAACATGCCTTGACTATACACACCATAACACTACCCTTGTAATCGTTAAGTGCTGCTAAATGGAAAAGTGCATGCCTTGACTATACGCACCATAACACTACCCTTGTAATCTCAGAAAGTCAGATTATTGTTTACCGAAATCAAATTATATAGTTGCAGCGAAATCACAGCTAAGAAAGTTCTGAATCATCTGTGATTGAGACCTATGAAGCACGGATACGGATACTGATACGGATACGCAGATACGTGATTTTTCTAAAAAGTAGGATACGATACGTTGGGGGATACGTTGAATATAAAAGTAAATAAAAAATATATTTTATATATATAATTTTTAATTCCTAAAAAATGAAATATATGTTATATAAAAGTAAATAAAAAATATATTATAGATATATAGATATTAGATTTGACCATGCTTCATTAGATATAGAAAATAAAATATACAGAAGCTGGGGTCTTAAATTGATATAATAACAAACTGCAGCATATAAAATGATAGGAACTTAAATTGGGGGGCTTCCAGTGTAATTTAGCTTGTTAGAGGTACAAAACAACGCAGCACCAGATCTAATTGCAATTTTACCCCATATATTTCAAGTAATAACATATTTACGCCCGCGCGTATCCGAAACATATCCTAGCGTATCCGCAACGTATCCTAGCGTATCCAAAACGTATCCGCGCGTATCCGAAACGTATCCTAGCGTATCCAAAACGTATCCGAATACCAAAAAATAAATTTAAATTCTGGATACTTTAAAAAATGTATCGGATATGTATCCAAAGCGTATCCGTGCGTATCCGTGTCCGATACACGTCCGATACGTGATATTGTGGCCAAAATAGAGTATCCGTGCTTCATAGATTGAGACACTCAAGTGAGTTAAATGACTTTAACCGGGTAATAGGCTAGAACAGTTGTGATGCCTACCTAAATCTCACATGCTCCTCCATGAAGGCTAAAATGCTAGTCATTTAGTTACCTTATAGGTTTGTAACCAAATTTTGACGTCAGGTGCTCCTTCATTTGAACCCCCAAAATAAGCCACCAAAAAATGGTCTTTATCAACCTTCAAGAAAACATAAATCAGCAACAATCCAAGTCATATCTGCTAAACTATTGAAGATTAAATAAAATCTCATTTCCATTTCTGTTACCTCTACAATTGTAGAGGCATGGCAGCTATTGAAAGCAGTGGAGTTTACACTGAATGTGAATTCCTTTACCAGTGGCACCTGAAATTGAGTCCCATTCGTGGTGTTTGCGCTACCTCCACCTGCCTTACTGCACAGAGTTTTCATTGTACTCATCAGCAATTTGAAATTGTTAGCATGTTTTTGGCCCCAAATACTTCTCTGCCCGCAATATCTTGACAAAACCAAAGAGATACACAAAGCATACCAAACAAAATTATTGGATTGAGTGATTTCCTGAGAAAAGAAAGGGTTATGCTTCTTCACCAAATCTCATCATTTTTTTGACAAATGGTGAGAAATGAGATACTGTATGCTTTGCATATACACCTATTCCCCCATCATTTCTCACCTCTTTATCCAAACAAGTGGTGAGATTCTTCTTTCTATTCTTTTCTTTTCTCACCAAAACCCCTCAATCCAAAGAAGTAGACAATGCACAAGTATCATAACTCAAACAATACTGATTCTACACAACTAATCAAATTGTCAAAACTAGGGTTATGGTTTTCTTCACCTTGTAAATAAACAAAGTTGAATCCGACAGATGTACAAAAAATGACAAGAAGATAAGAATGAAACCTGTCACCAAAAAAATGAATCCGACGCGGGCCATGGGTAAGCGATTGGAAATCATGATTCAACAAATTAGGGGTAGAGCTCAAACTTCTTCCAAACCCAGAATCAAATTTGAAAGCAGAAGCCAACAGAAACAAAGATAACAAAACATTGCCAGAAACTAGCTTCCACATGTTTCCAAGTATCGAATCAAGCAAAATCAATCTTCATAAAAAAAAAAAACCCTTGTCTTGTTTTGTCTGCTTATTGAAGACCCTTCTTCTCTTTTCTTTGGTGGGGAAGAGAAGATCAATCGTTATGAGAAAAACCCTTCTCTATATTTATTCTTTCTGCTTATTATATAGTAGAATATAAATACAAAAACGTGCATAATTTAGCTTTTGCCAGACAAACCACATACCAGATGCTAACTCTTAAATATCTTATTATATGCGTTTAAGTGCAGACATATAATATAAGGGTGTTGTTGTAGAGAGAGAGGTTAACGAATTTAATTTAGCCTCTGTTTGTAGAAAATCGAATTCTACAGACAAGAAAATGGTGCAATCTGAAAGGGACGAGCATCGACTGTAGGATTTGAGCAGAGCAGAAGCCCTGCTTTGAAAGAAGTCGTCTTTTGTTAATCCAAAAAATGATGGAGGAGCCAAGATCATGAATTCAAAATGCTTTATGACGAGGGAAAAGAAAAGAAAATAATGAAGGGAAAAATAGGAGGGAAAATTGAAGAGATTCAATTTCTCACTTTAATTTTCCCTCCCCTTTTTCAAGAACCAAATAAAGATGAGGAAAATTTTAACATTTTCTTTTTCTTTCCACATCTTTTTCCCGTTTCCAAACGGAGCAAGTTTTTAACATTGGAGGCTTACATTTGGGGAGTGGAGTAAGGTTTTAAAGTTTAAACATTGGGATGAATATTATTCATTTTGGGTAAAGTGCATGTCGCTCAACGCTTTGATAAACAAGTCCCATGATTTGTAACACTTGATTTTATAGCCAATCATGTAAATGATTAACTCAATTGGATCAACAAATTTGATCAAAATAACACTTATCTTGGTTTTAATTCTTAAATGTCAGATCAAGAATCCGATACTTTGATTAATCACTTCAGATGTTCAATTAAGCAAATTTTTATAAGAATGACAAAAAGATCAAGTCCTACACTATGAACAGTTCTAATCATCGAAACAATACTAGGTTTGTGCCTCACGCAAAATAGTAGTGTTCACCTACTTAAGTTGAGGGAACAAAATTCCTTACAGGACATTCGCTACTAAAATGTGACCAAAAAGCCTCTCATAAGATTGACACCGTGGCACATGCGTCAAGGAGAAACCACTTTTAATTTTTTTTGATAGACTAATAACAAAAGGTTGGTTGCAAAACAAAATGAATTTAATGTATCTGCCTGTACGAGATACTTTCATGTGTTGATCCAAGTCTCTTGATCATCATACAAGTATATAAATTTCAAATTAATACATGTGTTGAGAGAAACCGACTAATTTCTCGTCGCAAAGAGAGGAGGTAGAGGAACATAGTAGACACTTATTATTATTATTATTATTATTATTATTATTATTATTATTATTATTTTCGCCTATGCTCTTTCTATTCTCTCTATCCATTACAAATTCACAAGTGAGTTCATGATTTCTCTAACAATAACATTAACAGCAGCAGCAGCAGCAGCAGTAATAATAATAATAATAATAATAATAATTAGAGAGATGGGCAGGGAGGACTCACAACAAACTCAACCTTTGGCAACGTTATTCCAAAAACTGACTTTAGTTCATTTTTTAAGTTGGATGTATTGTGCGAGAATAACTTGTCTAGCAAAGCGCAATAAGTCAGTTCTTAAGTTAGATTGGGAATTAATCAGTTTCTGGAACAACCACTTATAAGTACGAAGTCACTCCCCTAAAAAAAATTTACCATTGAAATAGCAACCTCCCTATATCACCAGCCAAAATCAAAGACGGAAGGCATTAGAGACAAATCCGACTCCTTAATTCTCGCTATTAAATATTTCCAAGTTTCTCTGCACACTGACAGACATATAAAAAGGACGAACAACAGTTTCATGGCTACTGAAAAATGAAGCTGTATTGATTTCACTATCCAAAATAACCAAAGGGCATTCAGCTATGAATAGGGAAATAACTCATGCTTTCATTTGTATACAAGGGTAAACATGTATATCCATAATAAGATAACACCCAGTAATTATTTCCCTCAACTTCCTAAAACCCCCCATACAATCACTTTACAGAAGGAAATAACAATGTAAAAAAGAAGCAAACAAACAAAATAAACAAAGGCTCACTTACAGACACTTCTTGCATTTTTTCTCTTCTAAAATCTTGTAGTTTACATCTAGTCCTATCCGGAATCTACAACAGCACGAGCTTCATGTACTGGGTAGCCGTTTATAAAATCTTTTTAATTTACAACAGCATCAAGTGGAGCACCATCAAAGTTCTCCGACGGACACAAACCAGATCATAGGATGTGCTGAGTTTAGCTCCAATTGTTGAAAGCCTTGACATAAACACAAATTTAGAGCTTTGTCAGGGAGCGGATAAGCTAAAATGCTAATTAATCAAACACAAAGTCTCAGATTTAATGCACAACGAAGGAGGGAAAAAAGGAAGAGGGGAATATAGAGATTTATAGATGATATCTAGAAACAAAACCTATTCCTAGAGCGATTTACCAAGCAACGAAAATGAAAACAAAACAAATGAATAAGTTCGACTCGTCCATATTCATTTGCTTTCCCTGCAACTTTTCCTTCCTCTAATCAATCACTTCCCAAATCCATGATCCAAACACAGCCTTGGGTAATTGCAGGAAGGAAAAAGAGAAAAAAAAAAGGAACAACCTTGGGTAAACCGAAAACCGAGATCCATCCAATCTGAACCAGAATGCCAGTTACATCCTAAGATCATTTGTTCAATTTCTAACAATAAGCTTGAATTGAGCATGAACGAACAAGAATATCAACCTCCTTTTTTTGTGGTAAATCCATGGAAAAACAGTAGAATAGCACTACGAATGGCTTAAGAACACCGGGAGCGGAACAATCAAATAGCCAGGTGAGCCATTCACCATTGTGCAACAAAAGCTTTGAAAGGAAAAAATGTAACAAATCCAAGTACTTAGATGACAACCTAGTTGTTACATAATATTGAAACCAAATAGATTTCACTTTATTTCCCTACCAACCTTCAGGATTGTTGAACTCAGGATCAGGATTCAGAAGACTCGTACCTTTTTTAGCTAAAAATTTGGTATGGATATACCCTAGTGTCAGTTGGGTTGAAGAACCACATGCTGCAAAAGCAGGACTATATGAGGTTAGATTTAAATGAGAAAAGCTGCAATTGAGGATGAGGGGATATAGTAAATATGTCACAGATTTTTTCACTCAATGAATAAATTAAAGGGAAAGAAAATACTGGCTATTTTGAGTCAGGACAGATACATTATCAAGATAAAAAGGTTATTTACCTGAATTTGAGTCCTGTTATATGTGTAAGTGATGTGAACTAATCCATCACTATCCTGTATAACAGCCGGATAAGAGAATTCCATTCCCGTTTTATCCTCCAATGTCAAGGCCTCATGCCAGGTGTTCCCATCATCCGGTGAGATGGCAACTTTGAGAATTCCCCTGGAGACTGTATTGTAAGCAAGTAGGAGGCGGCCATCCATTAACTTTAATCCATCAATCCCTAACAGATGGAAACTCATAGTGTCAGCTAACTGTAGCTTGAAAGGAAAAGGAATCACAAATAAATGAGAAATAAGGCATTGTCCATTTATAGGTCCTGAAAATGGACAACCCAATTCAAAATTGGTACATAAAAAAATAAAAGAGCATTGCTTACCGTAACATAATAAAATAGTAATTAATGCGGCGATTACATAAACGGAAATATGGTACAAACATATAAACGTGCACAACAAAATACCCAAATACTTGTTCGGTTCCAACACCATCAATCAAAAATCATGAATAATGTACCGCAAACATAGAACCTGGAAAGAAAAAAGGTTTCCTAATACAAGTAGTTATGGTAGATCATTTACTTGAATACTTCATATATTATGATAGCATAAAATACACAAGTTGGATTAGGTTAGGTATAGTTTGCAAGAACCTACAAGTGATACCATATCCGTGGTAAGCAGTGTCGCAGACCAGGGAGAGTAGAAAGAGAAATGAACACGTAATGTGAATGGAGATTTTTTCTAAAACGAAAGAGGGACTTAAAAAAAAAAAAAATTAAGAGGGGTAGAAATTTTTTAGAAGGGAAATTCAAGCACAAGTTTATAGGCAAATTTAGACTTTTCGAAAACATGAGCAAGGACGGATGAGCCACTTCTGGTCCCTTGGTGACTCCGGTACGGCATATGAGCCGCCATACTATGTAAACAAAAAATACAGAAACAAAATTATCAGCCTCCACTAATAGATCTGAGACGAGTACAAAACAAACAATATTGCTCTACTTACGTTTCAACTTTGATAACACCAATATGCTAAAACCATAAGCACAAGTCATTCCGAATGCAGATGGCAAAAAACGAAGACGATAGAGAGAGATAGTTTGAGCACCAGCGAAATGATATAACCAAAGAGTAAATAGGAATACTCTCAACATCTTAGTGTAAATGGCAAAACAAGCTACTCCTATCCATGTGGTTCGTTTAAAAGCAACCATATCTAAGCGCGTTCAAATCAATGCTCGTTCAATGCAGGTGGTGACAGTCAGAACCTGAGTTTGGATTGGGTAGTTCAGTAGGTTTTGCATAAACCCAGCTCTGGCCACCGTCAACAGATTCTGATATACAAACTCTATCAATTCCTTCAAAGGATCTCAACAGTAGACGCAAGGTCCCATTTGTAGTCTCGTATGGAACTGGTTGAATCACGCTGAGAGGCTCATCCTCAATATATATTGGTCCATACTTTCTCCACGTCCTACCACCATCAGCTGTCATCTGCTTTACAAGAGTCACAAATTCCAATTAAGAACTCACTTCATAATTTTAGCTTTCTTTCCATAAACTTCAAAATCCAAATTGCTTAATGTAGTTGAGGTTTTGTTAAAACCTCGACCCAAGCTCCCCAAGAATTCCAACTTTCTACTGACGATCCACATAGCAAGTTGCCATTTTCCAGCAATATGGGCTGAGGAAAGTAAGTAGCAGATACAAATTGGACTTTTTGCAAGTACTAAATTACAGGTCAATGAAACATATGAACATTTATGAGAGATAACTTATTCGTACCTTATTCTTGATTGGTCCTAAAATACCAGGAGGAAGCTGTTCTCTTGCTGTCCAAGTGATACCTTTATCGTAGGACCGTTTCATGCATCCGCTCCATCTGAAGTTCAGTTACTATGAATGAATATCAAGCAGAGGCAAGGAAAATGCAATTAAGTAGCTACTAACTAGTCTTCCAGTTTTTATTGGGAGTAGACGTCCTACAACCCAATTAGTTGCTTGCATGGCTTAAGCTATTAGAGAGTTGTTATTCGAGTATTAGAGGAGTTACCTCAATGAAACGGGCCTAATGCATGGCATAAAGAAAAAAAAAAAACTTGAAAGGACCAGTTCAAATTGAAAGAATCTCCTTCTGTCCTACAGCTTATTTTAAAGGTAATCACGATTCAAAACTGTTAGAACTGAAGTCCCCTAGTGGTGTTTGGCAATCAAATTTTACAAGCACCTACTGGTGGGTAGTATCTTATTCAAAGTTGCAGCTCTTTCTATTTAGCGGAAATTGTCCATGAGTGTCATTTTGTGAAGAACAAATTACCGGCCGGTACAACTTTCTGTGGCAAAACTCCAGTAAGGTAAGCCCACTTTTTTAATTACCATTTGGGTAAGTCACTCTTTGGGGGGTTTAGGCACTTAGGGTGTCATACAGTTTCATAAGGTTTTAGAAGTTTAGGCACTTTCATATGGTTTTGAGGGTTTAGGCACTTTCATAGTTTCATTAGGGTACCCTAAGGTTTAGGTTTAGGCACTTTCATAGGGTACCCTTGGGTTTAGGTTTTTGGGTGCACTTTCCTATTATAGGGTTTTAGTGGTATAGACACTTTCCAAGGGTACCCTAGGGTTTAGGTTTAGGCATTTTCATAGGGTACCCTAGGGTTTAGGTTTTAGGGTGCACTTTCCTTTTATACGGTTTTAATGGTTTAGGCACTTTCATAGGGTACCCTAGGGTTTAGGCACTTTCATACGGTTTGGAGAGAGAGAGAGAGAGAGAGAGAGAGAGAGAGAGAGAGAGAGAGAGAGAGAGACGGGACATGGGGGTGGGACGGGACAAATGTCGGGGCGGCGCACATGGGGCAGAAAAATAGGTGGTGTTGAGATTACTTGGTTCATTAATTGAAGTTAAAGATTAATATGCATGTCATGGGTGCACAAAAATGAATACCCATTCTTGCCTTGTTTCTAAACAACCCCAATGTCTGTATGCATATGCTTCTAAGATCCCTAGACTGACATCCATTGCGTCACAAGATCTTAAGATGCCTTCACCTACCTTTCAAATTGTACGTTTTATTAATCCAGAAAATTACTCACTAGGAATGAATACAGGGTGTTCATATGGGAAATATATGAGCCCAAGTAGAATTTATCCGGATACTCCCGCCTATTAGCTTTTGCAGATGTAGCAGGAGGACCCGAAGCTGATATCATATGATATTTGATATCCATTCTTTTACTTAAGTTATGCTTTAAAATTTATTTTAGTAGAGTTGAAAACTAAAGTGATTATGTCATTGTGATAGAGACGCAAAATTTTCATGCCATAGGGATTGCAACAAACATGAGAACAAAAAAATGACAACAATCAATAAGCCAGAATTTAGATGACCAGAACCATAGAGGGAAAAAAAAAAAAACTTACTGCTGGGTACTCGGGCCAACTTTATAGAACAAAAGCACCTCATTGGAGGGAAGCTTAAATAGAACTGGGTTCCACATTGGAACATTGGTTTGTTCATCAGCAATAACAGGAGTGTGCCATTGACCATCCTGACCAAATTTTCCAGGCATTGAGTTACAGAATATTATTGACACTACCTTCCAAGAACATGGAATAGGTGAAATTCCTAAATGCACAAAAGATTAGAGTCTGAAATTTAACTCGAGAACAAAGGAATTTGTAAAACATTTAGTCATGATGCATTAACTCTAGTAGACAGAAAAATGCTTGCATTGGCTATAAAAACAATAGCAGTACCTATGTAATCCCCAATAGATGGATTATGGGAAGGGACCTACATAAAGACAGACCTAACCTTAGGCAATATATGCACCATATGGCTGCTCTTAGAAAGTTTTAACACTGAAATAGCAGACCCCCTATAGTTGACCAGAATAATCATTTACCCAAATCAAATTCTATAGTGGCAGAGAAATCACAGCTAAGTAAGTACGGAATCTTCTGTTATATATAGAGACACTCAGATGAGTAAAAAGACTTTAAACGGATTACAGGCCAGAACAGTTCTTATGCATAACTAAATCTCACATGCTTCTCCATGACACCTAAAATCATAACTATTTAGTTACCTGATATGTTTGTAACCAAATTTTGACGTCAGGTGCTCCTTCATATGAACCCCCAAAATAAGCCAATAAAAAATGATCTTTATCAACCTTCAGAAAACCATAAATCAGCAACAATCTATATAATTCATCTAAAATTACGATCGGACTAGAAATAAAAGGACATTTACATTTACATTTTCATTACCTCTACTATTGTAGAGGCGTGGCAGCTATTGAAAGCAGTGGAATTTACTGGAAAGGTGAATTCCTTTATCAGTGGCTCCTCAATGAGACTATCCATTTCCAAATCCGGAACCAGGTCCATCCCAACTGTGGTGTTTGTGCAATCTCCACCTACCTTACTGCACAGAGTTTTCAGTAAACACTAAGGTGTTTTTCAGAAGCTTTGAACATATCAGCATGTTTTAGCCCCCAAATACTACAATGTTCACAAGATCTCGATTCTAGAACAGTAATTTTAATGCACAAGTTAATCATAACTCAAAATTGAATTGATCAAATTGTTATCATGGTAAAAACTTTGGGTTTATGGTTTTCTATGCCTTCGAAATTGACAAAGTTAAAGTCGACGAAACCATTAAAACAACAAGAAGACAAGCACAATACCTGTCATGAACCAAATGAAGCCGTCGCGAGTGATCGGTACGCAATGGGGAACCGGAATTGGACAGATTAGAGGTAGATTTCAAATTGTTTCCAAACCCAGATACTAGTTTATCAAAATTGAGAGGAGAAGACAACAACAGAAACAAAGAGGACATTGCAAAGAGAAACAGAACACAGCCAGAAACTAGCTTCCACATGTTTCCAATCTTCGCATCAGGCAAAATCAATCTTTATGGAGAACCCTTCTCGTATTTTTCCTGCTTATTGAAGAACCTTTTCCAATTTTTTTTCCTGCTTATTGGAAACCGTTCTTCCCACTTCAAAAATATGCATAGTATAGTAAATTACCTATAATGCCAGACAACCCATGTGCATGATTTTGACTGAGTATTATCTAATGGGTAAATTGCGTTGACTATAAGGTAGGTTTCTGAAATTTACCCAATCTTGTCTAAAGAATCTGTAATAACATATGAAGGATTAGTCAGAACAGTTCCGTTGTTAAGTATGGACACCAGGTAAGCTGATTTGTCTATTGTTTTTGTTCATATCTACTGCTTTGTCTCAACCGATTGGGATTTGTATATTCTAAGAGCAGACATACTGATACTGATCCTAATCAATTGTACACACACACATAGAGAGAGACAGAGACAGAGACAGAGAAAGGTACGAATTTGACTTACCCAGTAATTCAATTAGTGAATCTGCAATAGCAGTGCACCAAAAAAAGAAGCTGCCATGACACATGAAAGATTAGCTAGAAAAGTAGAAATTTTCCGTTGTCAAGTTTGGAGATCGGGTAAGCTGTTTTGTCCACTTTGTGGTCATACCTTCTTCTTTGTCTCTTCCAATAATGGGTTTTGTGTAGCTGGGTGCAGGAGTTCAATATAGTACTACTTATATAGAGAGGGCTTCCCCTCCCTCGTCGAAAAGCGAGAGATCTGAACAGTAATCGTACGCCAACCAAGGAGCCAAGTATATGGTTGCCAAACACGTTTTTGAGAAAACGTGATTTTTAACCCACGAAGTGACCTTTTATCTAATAAAGTAATAAAAAAAACCCCTAATTGGTTAATCGGGCCCTCGAAAGCAAAGAGCTTTGACAGTTGACTATATAGTAAGTACGATTTTACGGAAAATTTTGTAAAATTAACGCGATGGTTTTGTGGGATTTTCTATTTTAGCATATTGATTTTAAAATGAGAAATCACATAAAATAATCCAGTTAATTTTATGGGATTTCCCATAAAATTTTATGGCAAACTCAGCCTTAGAACCGAGGTCAATAAAAGCCTCTGAAAAAAATTCCATTTCAATATAACTTCATCCAACACTAAAAAAAAACTCCAAAAGTATAACAAAAATTTCATCACAAGATATAAGAATGAACCAAAATTACTCAAATTTAAGGCACGAAGAGGGATGTTGGCAGAAATTTATACCAGTAGAGGTACAAACCAAAACATGCGGTTTCGTTGTGAATTTTTTTTTATATATCATTTTCAAGAATCTAACACGTATTAATTTTCTTTTGAACTATTTTTTCAACAGCTCTATTTAAAAAAAAATTCTCTATCACATTGCCTTAGAGTAGCTACTTAGCTACTAAGGACAAAATTTTTCAAAAAAATAAAGTGCATGGAGGCTTGCTTGCGACTTGCGAGTAATTAATTATTCAGTGGTCTTAAGACACCGCCACATTAAGCTTCAGCACCATTCTGCATTGCATATTTATGTGAGACTTATTTTGTCCTTGAGTTCGACATTAATATGTAGTTGAGAAGAGCCTGGGAACACCATCTAACTGTGCCCAAAAAACTCAGTACTCTTTTGCGTTTTTGGGGGGAAGTCTACTAAAATTACCATGCTTAGTAGTTAGTTAATTACTACATGACTTGTAATGTTTTGATGAACTTGCGTATGAGAGAAATACTCATTGGCAAAAGAATTAGGACTATCACTACTTTATTTACCCAAATAACAAGTGAGCTATGATTTTTTTGCAGGTTTTATTAGGCAAGATTGAATGAGATGGGAAAGGAATGAATTTAACATTTACTTACGGTCAGTGGCGGACGCAGGATTGGTGCTGTTGGGGAACAACTTCGTAGCAAATATACAGAAAAATTGAGAACGTACTGAAAATATACTACCACTAGTAAGAACCTTGGGGAGTTTGCAGGGGCCAAAACCCCCCTAGCACCCCCCAGGTCCGCCCCTGCTTACGGCCACAAAATTGCCCCTATCCTAGCTGACTGAAATCCATTTTCCATTCAATCGAAACGACTTTTCCTCAATGACTGAATTCCCTTTCTTATTTAGCTATGGACTCATCAAAGCCCTAATCTCATCAGCAGAAACCATAGATCTTCCCCAACTCTTTTGTTTAGTCTCGTCTCTGTGTGAAGGGATTAACTAGGCTGAGAGTTGACTGACATGTTGTGGCTAAATCGACTTTTCTCTGCGTGCTAGTTGGTAGGATCAAGCGCTTACCAACTCACTAAAACCCGCAGGTGTTAGTGAAGGCGCAACTTTATTTCCTTATTCTTTATCGTGCCCAAGCGCCAACAGGTCAACTGAGACTTGGCCCACCTGGCCTCCGCCCTAGCAAGATGCTGGACTTGGCCCACCTGGCCTCCGCCCAACACTAGTGAATTAAGGGAGGAGGTTAGGGGCTGAAAATATTAACTATATTAGTATGTAATTGTGTCTTTGATCTTGTATAGATTCTTTGTTTGCTGAAGCTAAAGTTTACAACCTGATTTATATGCTAAAGTTGGGCCACTGGAATCAAACGCTATATAAGAGGTGCCTAATTGCTGGAAGCCTAGAATCTACTGCTAAAACCTAATTGCCTAATTGCAGTGTGTTTGGGAGCCTATGTGAGTGTGGGTAAAGGCTTTTGTATCTTTAGGATTATCTCTTATGGCATTTACAGGTTATGGAAGATGTTCATAGCACTTGGCAGCATGTGGAAGTCATGGATCAAGGAGATTAAATGTGGACTGATTCAAGGAAATTTTTGCTACAAGTTACGCATATTTTGTAAAATGAAACTCCGATAAATTTACGCATTCAGTTAGCCTTTTTTCTATTTCAAGCTAATTTATCTATAAAAAAAAAAAAGAAACTCCAATAATGACAATCAATTTGTTGCTACTTTAATTGTACAGCCAACTTAATTTGCAAAAGCCAAGATCGAATCATGTATAGCGATCGCAGTTCAAAAAATCATGTATAGCGATCCATTTTTCGTACGATCAACATGGGATCCAACAAGGTCTTATTTCTCAATCCGAATTATTCATTAAGTTTATTGGAGATCGATCCAACAAGGTCTTATTTCACAATCCAATTATTCATTGGCTAAGTTTATTGGAGATAGTTAAAGGCTTTGTTGAATCATATTCGTCTGAACATAAAAAACGATAAAAGTATGGTAGTCTATTTTTCTTGTGACAAATATGCTCCGTTTAAATGGATACCGTTGTCCAATTAATCACCTTTTTTGTGCGTTCATTGAACACATTGAAATTCACAAAATGAACAGTTAAGATTGTCAAATAGAGCAGTGATGGCACCCATTTTGCATTACGTGAGGGACTATAGAAAGGATTCGTGATCATATGAGAGGTTCTTGGTCATCTTTCCAAGTTTCCAAGTCTATATGTGCGGAGACAAACATAATTTTACACAATCTAGCAAGAAAGAACACTAATTTGATGGCTGATGAAACTTGATGCTTTATGGAATCCAATATCCAAAATAGCCAAAGGACACATTCAGTTATGAAAAGGGAAATAATTCTTGCTATACATTTGTTTTGAAGGCTAAACATGTACATCCATCATTTCAGATTAACACCCTGTAACTAGTTCCCCCAACTACATAAAACCCTTTACACCATTTCGAAACTCCTCCCCATTGTGATGTTTAAGTTGAGAAATTTACTTCACAACAATGTTCCTCCATTCGGTGAGTTATGGAAGAAAATACAGAAATCAATCAAGCTGAAGAACAATATATGTAGTAAAAGAATCAAAAGTACACGAACGAACAAAATGTAATTTACGGTCACATCATGCATTTTTTCTCTTCGAAAAATCATGTAGTTTACAACAGCACGAGTTCGAGCTCCATCAAAGTTCTCTGACTGACTGACACATATCAGATTGTAGGATATTCTGGGTTTAGCTCCAATTGTTGAAAGCCTTGACATGAACACAAATTTAGAGTTTTGTTAGGTGATAGATGTGCCGGACCACTAGAAATCAAACACAAAGTCTCAGATTTAGTGCACAGTGAGAAAAGAAAACGAGAAAGGTAAACAAAGATTTTATACGCGGACCTGGAAACAAAAGAAATTTGTAAGTGGATTTACATGGCAAAGAAAATGAAAATAAAACAAATGAATAAGTTTAGCTCATTCATTTTCCATGAACCAAAAAAAAGCCTTGTTCATTTTCATTATCTTTTCTCGCAATCCTTCCCCTGTAGTAATAAATCCCTTAAATCCATGATCCGAACACAGCCTTTGGTAAATCTAGTTCCAACCAGAAACAGAATGACAAGCTCAATCCTAAGATCATTTACTCGGATGATGATGGATCAGAATTTCTAATAAAAAGCTCCAATTGCGCAAGAAAGAATTAGATGGCAACAAGAGATGGATGGTTAAAATGGAATACCAACCTTTTTTGGTATCAATATATCCTACTTAACAGTATGGTTGAAGAACAACATGCTGCAAAAGCAAGACAATACAAGGTTAGATTCATATAAGAAAAGGTTCCTGATGATGATGGGACGTATGATACTCCCTCAGCCAATATTGCTTGTACTGTACTGGAAACTCAACTTTTTATGAAGACATGCAATTAATATTGGTCTACTTAGAAAGTTATTGGGGTTGGTGAGCCGAAAAAAACTCTGAAATCTTTTTTCTTTTTAACTTTTCAAAGAGAAAAATATTTAGGTACTTCCTCAAATGGCATAGTCGACAATCAATATGGGACGAACTGAGCAGCTTTTTGACACAATGAATAAAATGAAAAGAAAATGCCAGTATTTTGGATCAGGGTGGTTTCATTATAAACGTCAAGAAATTATTTACCTTAATCTGAGTCCTGTTGTATGTATATGTGATGTGAACTAATCCATCACTAGATTGTATAACAGCTGGATAAGAGAATTCCATTCCCGCTGTATCCTCTAATGTCAAGGCCTCTTGCCAGGTGTCCCCATTATCAGGTGAGATGGCAACTTTGAGAATCGCCCTGGAGACGGTATTGTAAGCAAGTAGGAGGCGGCCATCCGGTAACTTTACTCCATCAATCCCTAATGAATGGAAACTCATTGTATCAGCCAACTGTAAATTGAAGAGAAAGTAATCACCTATGAGGAATAAGGCAGCATCCATTTATAGGCTCCTAAAAATTGACAACCTCTTATTTCACTTAATAGAGTATGATAGCAGTAATACACGAGTTGCATTGGGAAAGGTATAATGCACACAAAGCTACAAAAGATAAGTTTAAGAGGGGACGTTAAAATTCGGCTTCTAGAAAACTTGAGTCACTGCTGCACAAGAGCAACAAATACGTAAAGAAAAATGGCAAAACAAATTGACCCTCCTGCATTATTAAAGCTGAGTTGAGGACAAAAGATAAAAAGGTTGGTCAGCTTCGTTTTAACATTGATGACATCATACCTACGAGTCATCGCAAATGAAAATAGTAAAGAAGTGAAGTTGAAAAAGAGAAATAGCTTCAGCACCATTGAAATGACATAATCAAAGAGTAAATAGGTATTCTCGCAATGCCTTTAGTATAAATGGCAAGAGAAAACAAGCTATTCCTATTCCTGTTTGTTTTACAAGCAATCATATATATGCAGATTCCAAATCAACTCTTAATAATAAATCGCGGAGCAAATTATTGGGGAGTTCAGTAAGTCATAACCTGAATTTGGATTGGGCAGTTCAGTAAGTGTTGCATAACTCCAGGTGTAGCCACCATCAAGGGATTCCGACATACAAACTCGATCTATTCCTGTAAAAGATCTCATTAGAACACGCAAGTTCCCGTTTGCAGTCTTGTACGGAACTGGTTGAATCACACTGAGAGTGTCACCCTCAATGTATATCGGTCCATACTTTCTCCACGTCAAACCAGCATCAGCCGTCATCTGCTTTACAATGGTCACAAACTTGAATCAACAACCCAATTCAGAATTTTAGCTTTCTTAAAAAAAATGGCATAAACCCAAATTGTATAATGATTAAGTTTTTTACAACCTCGACCCAAGCCCCCCAAGAATTCCAACTTTCTACTGAAGATCCACATAGCAAGTTGCCATTTTCCAGCAACAAGGGCTGAGGAAAGTAAGAAAAACACAATAAATGGACTTTTTACAACAACTGATTACAACGAAATGAAATATATGAAAAGTTATAAGAGAGAACTTATCTGTACCTTATCCTTGATTGGTCCTAAAATACCAGGAGGAAGCTGTTCTCTTTCTGTCCAAGTGATACCTAAATCGAAGGACCGCTTCATGCATCCACTCCATCTGAAGTTCAGTTTCTATCAATGAACAAGCAGAGGCAAGGAAAATGCAACAAAGTAGCTACTAGCTAGTCTTTCTGTTTTTGTAGTCAGTAGAAGTCCCTACACATTAGTTGCCCCAATAGCTTAAGCTATTAGATACTACTTGAGTGTGTGTGTACACCATGACACCTCACTTGGAGTAGTACCCTCGATGAATGGGCCGAATGCATGACATAAGAAAAGGCTTGAAAGGGCGAGCGAAAATAGTTCAAATTGAAAGAATGTATCTCCTACTGCTTATTTGATGGTAATCATGATTCAAACTCTAAGGACCAAGAATTCCCCTGACGTTGTTTGACAATCACATTTGACAAAAAATTACCGGGTAGAATCATTTTTCAAAGTTCCAGTTCTTTCATTGAGATATTATTGTCCATGAGCGCTGTTGTTTGGATCCTACATGACACAACTGTTACACAGTATTTATTTAGTTTAACAGTAAATCTAAGACTACTTGGTTTGCATTATATTCTTGTCTTCATTTTTTCTCCCATTGGCCATTTGAACAGATTTTCTTGAGATTACTTTGTGCATCAATTCAAGACAAAACATTAATATGCATGTCTGTGTGAACATAAAAATGAGTACACCACTACACCCATTCTTGCCTTGTTTTTTTTTCTTCTACGTCTTATGTACACGCTTCTAAGACCCCTAGGCTCACGTCCATTGCTTCACAAGGCCTTGAGAAACTTAGCTTCTGCCTATGGAACTGAACTTTTTATTATTCCAGAAAATCACGTATAGGAATTAACAATAGTCATATGGTAATGGGAAAATACAAGAGTTATATTTCCCCAATTAAAATTTATCCTCATATTGACTAGAGAGACCCACTTTTAGTTTTGCCCACATAAATGGAGGGTAGAAAGCTGATATCATATGTTACTTGATATTAATTCTTTTTACAAACATTTAGTACAGTTGAAAACAAAACTGATTATGGTAAAGTTTCAAAATTTCTCATGCCTAAGGAACTATTGGCATAATAAGGATTTCAACAAACATGATACGAGAAAATCACAACACTCATAAGCCAGAATTCAGATGACCCCATAGACAAAGAAACTTACTGTTGTGTACTCGGGCCAACTTTATAGAACAAAAGCACTTCATTGGACGGAAGCTTAAATAGAGCTGGGTTCCACATTGGAACATCAGTCTGATTATCAGCAATAATGGGAGCTGTCCAATAACCATCCTGACCAAATTTTCCAGATATGTGAGTTACAAATTAATATACATATTACTTGTGATTGCTGTCAAAAACATAAGATACATGGAATAGGTGTAAGTCCAAAAGGTGGAAAAATTTATCGAACAATATGTAACTTGACAACAAAGTAACTCGTAAAATATTTACCCGTGACACATGACCGTGCACCTACTTGAAAGGAATATTACAAAAACTAATAGCCAAATAGATTTCAGTTCTGCTAAATGGAAAGGGCATGCATTGCATCTGACCTAAATATGATTTACCAAAATCAAATTCCTTAGTTGCAACGAAATTACAGTTGCTACACCAGAATGACACTCAAATGAGTTAAACTGATAACAGAGAGAGAGGAAAAAGTATTTAGGGTGTTGAGGCAACCCTTATACTAGGCTTGTCAATTGATAGGATCTGATCCTAATCCGATCCCGATCTGAAGAGATTAGATCCGGATCCGACATTACCAAATCTGATAACGTTAATCCGGATCCGGATCCAAATTTCGGATACCCGATCCGAAAATCCGAATCTGATCAGGTAAATTTTTATTTTTAGCACCTGCAACTTTTTTTTTTTTGGTTCATTTTGTTTGCGAAGGGCGTCAAGGAGCTGCTTTGTGGTGAAATCAGGTGGAAGTTTGTGGGTTAAGGAGGGAGAAGGTGAAGTGGAGACTGAGATTGACGTGAGTTCTCTATGGGGTAAGCTGTAAATGGGTTTGTGGGATTTCGATGAGAGAGAAAGACATGGGTAATCGGGTAATCCAACGAAAGTGGCTGTGTGTAACTGTTTGTAATGCAAAAGAGGGTTTTTGTTTTGATGATCCAGATTCGGATCTTAATAGGATTAGATCAGGATCCGATCCGGAATTTATTCGAATTTTCGGTTCCGGATTATCGGATTTGAAATATCGGATTCGGATCCGAATTGGATCCGACCCGTTGAAAGGCCTACCTTATACACGTGTTTATTTATTTATAAAGAATGTGAGTACAAGATACATAAAGACTCAAATACCCTTACCGATCGAATCCGATCCGCTCCCCGATCCGAATGGATCGACGTTTTGGAGATCTGTTTGGAGACTAGGTCGGATTTGGGGATTTTTTTTAAAAAAATTCGGGGATCGGATCGGGGACGGGTAGAAGTGTATCCCCGCCCCGAATCCGATCCGATCCGTCCCCGAATCCCCGTTTTATATTTTATTTTATATATATAACAAAATAAAGTCCCATACTCTTCCTCGGGACCTCGGCAAGACAGCTGGAACCCAGAGCCTTTTCTCGAGACCACAAATGGGTCCTTTGGTTGTGAAATCCCGTCATGATTCCCCGAAATCCCATGCTTTTTCTTTTTGGAAACCCAACACAACAGTCAACAGCCTTTCTTTTCTGTTTTTCAAAGCCCCTCTCTCTCTCTTTCAAACCTCTTCTCTCTCTTCTCGGAAAATTCCAGATCCACCGTGTCTCTCTCTCTCTCTCTCTCTCTCTCTCTCTACGTTTTCACTCAGACGGCGATGGTGAAAGGTCCGGATCTCTACTCCGAGACCGGCAAGAAAGCCACATCTTCTATACAAGGACTACCAACAAGTTTTCTCTCTGTGTGGGTGTGTGTCTACATCTCTATTTGGATTATCACTCGTTTTTTGTGTGTTCTTGACCCAGATAACTACTCTCTCTCTCGTCCCTGGATTCTTTGTTGTTTCATGGAGTTTCTCGATTTTTTTCTTGCGATGTGGGTCTCTTCAAGTTAAATTTGGAGAATCCCCGAATCCCCACTTTGGATCTCCGTTCCTCGTTTGGGGCGGGGATGGAGGAGAAAAAAATAATCTCCATTGGGGATCGGGGCGGGGACGGGAATGGGGGAGGGGTTCGGAGTTCGGGGACGGGGATAGTAGTCTCCGGCCCCGACCCATCCCCATTGCCAAATGACAATTGACTTCAATATGCTTATCCTCTCATGAAAAACTGAATTAGATGCAACGTGGATTGTTGCTTAATTATCACAAAACAGAATAATAGGCAATTGTACATTGAATCCTATCTCTTCAAGAAAATATCTCTTCAAGAAAATAACGCACCCACACAATCGCACGTGTAATATAAGTCATGGCTCGGTACTCTACCTCTACACTAGATCAAGCAACAACGGTCTTTTTCTTACTTTTTCAATTGACAAGATTTCCACCTAGAAAGACACAATATCCTGTAGGGTTATTTACTGGGACACCCCCGTAAGTTCACGTTTTTCACCGTACAACCCTACAAGAATTTAACCTACCACGAACTCCCTCTATCTTCCAAAACTTTACCCCAAGACCCCTTATGTCACCCTTCCATCTCGAATCTCAAAGTTCCAGGTCATGTTTTGATGATCCAACCCATTTAAGTTGTTTAAAACATGTTGATAAGGGTACTCACAAGAAATCAGCTAAAAATATGACCGGAAAGTGCTTGATCCAAACAATTTTTCATGATCGACCACTTCCTGGTCATATTTTGAGCCGAGTTATCGCGAGTACCCTTAAAAACATGTTTTAAACAAGTTAAACGGTTTGGATCATAAAAAAAGCTGACGGTTCTAGACAATTTTTGACGGAAGGAGTCTTGAGGTAAAGTTTTGGAAGATAAAGGGGGTTCGTGGTAGGTTAAATTCTTGTAAGGGGTGTCCGGTGAAAAACATGAACTTACAGGGGGTGTCTTGTTAAATAACCCTATCCTGCAATGGATCTCCTATCAGATGCTAACCCTGCCCAATAGGAATTAGTAAACGCCTCAACACACAAGTGTTCACTAGCTCGGTAAAACAAACCAGACAAATTTACGTGCCCAGACAAAGAGCTAAGGCTAGAACAGAATGTATTAGCTAGGAGCTTCAGGCATGGAGTTTTCTATTCCACTAGGCCAACAAACCAGTTTGACTTTGTGCATGCCTAGCCCGCCTTGGGGGGACTTGACTTCCTACGCTAGTTCAGGAGATTCCATTCTTCATGAAGCCTAAATGGTACCCCTCCGTTCCATAATGAAAGTCCACAATGAAAAGTCATGTTATTTTTTTGGATAGTTTTCGAAATTTTTTCCACACCAATGTAAAGAACACAATTACTTCTTCAAATTGGTGCGAAAATTTCAAAAATCATGTGTGGAAAATGGAAATACTTTATATTGTGTCCGACAAATAACATCACTTTTCATAATGTATTATAATCATGAAACGGATAGAGTAGTACTTAGTTACCTTAAATGTTTGTATCCAAATTTTGACGTCAGGTGCTCCTTCATACGAACCCCCAAAATAAGCCACCAAAAAATGATCTTTGTCAACCTTCAATACAATCAGCAACAATCTAAGTTATATTTCTGCTGATGATTAAATAAAAATCACATTTCGTTTCTTATTAATTACCTCTACTATTGTAGAGGCATGGCACATATTGAAAGGAGTGGAGTTGACCCGAAAGGTGAATTCTGATAAAACTGGCCCCTGAATGCAACTGTCCATTCCCATAGCCGGACTTGGAGCCATTCCAATTGTGGTGTTTGGAGTAACTCCATCTACCGTACTGCACAAGGAACAATTTCATCATTGCAATAAGCAAAACAAAACAAGGATTCGGAAACATATCTGAAGTTAATGCACAATTGAACCATAAACAATACTGAATTACTCAAATTGTCCAAGAAAACTACGGTTTAGTTGCTTTATTCATCATATAAAACTTTATATTAACAAAGTTGACTTTAATGAAATGATCAAATGACTACAAGGTAATCATAGCATGTGTCAAGAAGCAAACGAAGCTTACGAGAGAGGTTAATACGCCATGGGGAATTGGAATTCGACAAATCAGGGGTAAAGCCAGAGCTCAAACTGCTTCCGGACCAAGGAATCGTGTCATCAACCACGTACAAAATCACGTTTATCAGATATCCATTGATATGTTTTTGCAACACATTTTAACATGTTTTTTGCCCGAAATACTACTCTGTTCATAAAATTTCACCTAATTGATAATGCTGAAAAGAGATATCGATTGAAACAAACAAAACAAACCAACTCCAAACCACAGAGAAGAAAAGAAAAAAGGGTTTCAGAAACATATCTCGAGTTAGGAGAAGCCAATGGTACACCCCGCAGAAAAATTTTGGCAACAAAAATTTTGATTACCAAAAAAAGATCATAACCAACACACAAGCACACACACACAAAAAAAAAAAAAAAAGAGTAACTCGTTTGGGTTTACAGTACATTCTTATTCACAATTTGACTAATTTCATACGAGAAAATACGAAACCAAAAAACTTGCGTACCATGAACCAAAAATATGTAAGACATTCTCCAATACTATGCCAACGGGCTTGTAGCCCAATGGCATGTCCTGGTCATTCCCTTCTGGGAGGCCAGGGTTCAAGGCCCGTCATGGGCGTTTGTGGTTCAAGGCTACGGATAGCTTTGGACTCCTTGTGGACTAACTTACTAGTTACTAACCACCCCTAACCCCATTGATGCATACCGGTTGACAAAAAAAAAAAAAAACCTCTAATACTATGTATACCATATACAAATGAGAAAACCTGTATACAAAGGGTTAGAACCTATAGCAAACTCATGTATGGATACCATATACAAATGAGAAAACCTGTATACAAAGGGTTAGTACCTATAGCAAACTCATGTATGTATACCATATACAAATGAGAAAACCTGTACACAGCACCACTCATGTATGGATCTCACATATTCTATGTGAGAGAGTTTGTGCAATTGTTGGTACAAGGGTTACTACCTATAGCAAACATGTATACAAATATGCAATATACTTCCAACGTACACCCTTGCGTAACTCACAAAAGAATGTGTAACATACTCAAAAAGATTGAACATTCACAAAAGGAAAAAGAGGATAAAATCTCCAGGGTAGCTTTCTCCCTCAAGTTAATGCAGAACTGAATCGAAACTGAAACAGTACAGAACAAATCAAATTGTCAACCCGTAGGATTAATGGGTTTTCTTGAACCGAGAAAAATTAGCAAAGTTGAGTTGGATAAAATGATTGGCATGCACCTGTCAAGAATCGAACCAAACCGAAGGGAGTGATTGGTATGCAATGTGGCAATCGCATTCGACAAATTTGGGGTTGAGCTCCAGCTGCTTCTAAACCCGAAACTACTTTACAGTCAAAATTGAGAGGAGAAGAGAAGAGCATAAACAAAAACAGCATTGCAAAGAGGGACAAAACACATCTTGAAACTAGTGTCCACATGGTTTTTTTGAAGTATGGATTCAAGGAATATCCTTCTTTAAATGGGAGTACCGAAAAAGCATAAAAGATTTTGAGCATCTCCTTGGGGCATGTTTCCCGCTGGTTTGAGTTGGACTGCAGTAAAGGAAGAAGACCTTTACGCTCCGCTTGGGGATCGGAGATGATTTTGCGTGGATTTGTAACGAAGGTAGATTTGAAGGTGAATTTGTAATGAAAATGACCCCACCTCATAAGAAGAGTAGTTTTGTTAGTGAGGTGTTTGGATTTTTTTTTGAGAAGGGGGATTTGTAGGGTAGATATAATAGGATTGGAGGGAAAATGACTAAAGTGTCCCCGTTTTATTATTTTAATAAACAAAATAAATTAATTTCATTATAAATAGAATAAATACATAATAATTATAATTAATACATAAAAATATTTAACCAATATATTAGAACTTAAAAAATATTTCTAAATAAAAAATTAAAAAAATTAATTAGGTAGTAGCCCAAATAGACATGAAGAAATTAATTAGGATAAAAATTCAAAAAAAAATGAAAATAAAGGTGAAATGGGCCCAAAAATTGACTAACGGATGGAAAGCCAGATGGGTGGCCGGCTGACTGGCCAGTTGACCGACTGGCAGTCCGGCCAACTCATCTTTCACCGGAAAACTCCCTTTTTCCCCCGCAAAACTCCATTTTCGGTCGGAGAACACCATTTTTTCAGGGAAAACTCCATTTTTCATCGGGAAACTCCATTTTTTTCGATTCCAAGCTCCATTTTTTACAATTTCAGCGACAAGCTTTCTCTCTTCTCTTCCTCTTCTTTGTTCTCAATTGAAACCCAGAACCACATATTTGTGTAAAACCCTCCAAATCACCCGGATTTGGAGGGGTAAAATAGGTACGAAAAACACAAATCCGCCCCTTGTTAGCTAGCGCTAGGGTGAGGGCTGTCGTTGGCAAATCCGGGTGAAGCTGGATTTGCACTCCAAACAGTAAAAATAGTTCGGGTGGAGTTGCGAACGAAATTGTAGTGCCAAACACCGGTTTGGGGTGGGCCCAGGATTACAAATCCGGGCAACCCCAAATCCGGGTGCTACTCCGGTCACCAAACAGGGTGTTAGGGTTTGTTTAGAAGTTGAGGAAAGAAGTGGAAGAGAAAAGAAAATTAAAAAATTTTCTCACATTCGTTTGGTTTCCAAATAGAAGGAGAAAGGAAAGGGGAGAGAAAGGAAAGGGTGGAGAAAATTAACTATTTTTTTTCTCTTCTTCTCTCTTCCATGAGTGCAAAATTTTTTCTAATATTTCACAAACCAAACAAAAGAAAATAACGGTTGTGTTTGGTTTGTAGTTTAGGTTAGTTTTAATGATGTAAGCAGGTGTAATGAGTGGAGAAAGATAGAGAGAGAAATGATGATGTCAACAAAACTAAAATCTCAAACCGAACAGGGCCAACATGTTTCTTCTCCATTTCTTTCACATTTCTCCTTTTTTATTTTCTCCTCTCTTTCTCTTTCTCTTCCACAACTTCCAAACACTTTGATAAATGAAGAAACCACCCCCTTGGATTTCTAAAACTGCATTCCTCCCCCTTACTTTTGAAATTGATTTCTATACACCGTCCTTTTGTCAACTCTAGGCAGACGGTGTTAATTTAGGGGGTCAAAAGACACCTTTACCCTTACCACATGTACTCCCCCTCGGTCATTTTCCTCATTCATATCCTCAACTTAGTCATGCAAAAATTTAACTTGTCGATTAATGTAATCTCAGTCACATGAAATTAAATCACACGATTTTTTATTATGCAGGTTCGATATAACATATCTCTTAATAAACAATATTAGTTTGGACCGTTACAATAACTCATAATTTTAAAATTATTCAGTGGTTTTGTTCTTGAATGACCAATTTGTTGCAAATACTTAATTTCAAGCCCCATGATGTTGTTTAGGACACCGTCCAATGGCTTTTGTCCCTGCTAGACTTGGTTCTAAAACATAAGTTTTTTTTTTTTTGGGTACAAATTTAATCTCTATTTTTTGTTCACCTTTTCATGTCAGCTTACACACATGATTCATTAACAGCAACATGAAGACCAATTAAAGCCATGGCAAAGTATCATTTGCATTGGCCTCAAAAAGAGTTACTAGTACCGGGAAGGTTTTGAAGCCGAGATCTTAGAAGGAAGCAAAGCCCTAGGTTCTAAGCTTTGACCACTAGGTCAAACCTTTCGAGTAGTTCAAAGGATTTTGTCGCGGTTGAATCAGTGTTCGTAAATGGATATTTGGAGGAACAAAAGGGTTGGACAAAGAACCAATCTCACTTGTTTTGGATACTTTGATATCGAACTCTTTAGCAAATAGTTGTAATCTGTTAATGCTCTAAGGAATGCAAGATGTGGTGCATCTTCTTTTCAAGTAAAGCTTTATTATTATTATTATTGGCAACAAGTTTATTGATGAAATCTTGACAAATGGTACATCAAGATGGGTGAAGAGGGGAACAACAAAGGATTGGAGAAATTAAATTCTTGAAGGGACAAGCCCAAAAACACTCAAAGGTCCAAGCCCAAAACACCTAATGACCTAAACCCAAAAGGGCATACCAAATATAAACAAAGAAGTCCAACACAAAAAAGCCCAAACCCTCAACACAATAAACCCTAGCCTAAAAGCTTCTAAGACCCCCACCCCACAACCGGCGTCGAACACCCACCACCAGGACATGCCACCAACAGCAACCACAGAACACCCAAGCCATTAGGCCAAGACATCGATCACACCCAGGAATGAAAACCGGTGGTGAGTCGTAGGCGCCAAAATTGAGAGAAGGAGGAAGCCCAACCACCTAGCCGCACCCAGCAGTGAAACCGGTAGTCGAAACCAGAAGCTAGCCCTAAACGCAACAAGGCCAGAAACGACAATGGCAGGGGAGAGGAAGAAAGGGAAAGCAAAGATTTCGATACACCACCATCAAATCACCAACCAAGAGCTGAAGACCTACGCAGTCGTGAACCCATCGAGATATCCATTGACATGTTTTTGAAACACAATTATTTTTACATGTTTTTTGACCCCAAATACTACTCTATTCAGAAGATTTAAACTAATTGAAACTGCTGCAAAGATATCCCACCCAGAAGAAAACAAAAAGGGGTTTCAGTAACATATCTCGAGTTAGGGGAAGCATATGGTACCCCTTGCAGAAAATTTTTTGGCAACAAAAATTTTGATTACCAAAAAAAGATCATAAGTAAAAAAACACACACACACACACACACAAATCATTGGATTTACAGTACATTCTTATTCACAATTTGATTAATTTCATACAAGAAAATGTGTAACTAATAAACCAAAAAACAGGCGTACCATGAACGAAAAATATATCTAACATCCTCTAATACTATGCCAACGAGCTTGTAGCCCATTGGCATTTCCTAGTCATTCTGTTGTTGGAGGCCAGGGTTCGAGTCTCGTCGTGAGTGTTTGTGGTTCAGGCTATCCATGTGGACTAACCCATGGACTAACTTACTAGTTACTTATAAGAGCCAACAAGTCTAAGCAAATTTTAGCTATTTTAAAGAACAGAATCCCAAAAAATCAAATGCGGCAGCCTAGCTTAAGCTTCGGTATTTTTCCTCAAAGCTATTGTAGCTCACCAAAGGGGTACGTGGTTACTGTAGTGAGGGGCTCACTACAGGGTTGTAGTGAGCCCATTCGGCTGTCCATTTCGATAATGAACGCTCGGATTTTAATCCAAACAGTGGATAGCTCGGGTCATTTAGAATTTAGATTAAATTCGCACCGTCAGTGCCGAGATGGACGACCGAATGTGGCTCACTACATCACTGGAGTGAGTTATCTCACTACAGGGCCCCCGCTCCTCTCGCGAAAGAGGGTGAGGAACTATTCACTAGGCAATCTCTCTCTCTCTCCCCCTCCCCCTCCCACCCTCCTTCCTTCCTTTGAAGATGCAAAACCCATCAAAATCCTTTAAAACTTTCTATTCTACTGTATATAGAAGAGAACAAGTTATTTCTGCCGGCGGTGGAAACAAATGTTTCCTCCAAATCAATCACAGCGGTCCATGTGATTGTGTAGTCACAGCGGTCCGTGTGATTGTGTACTACACAATCACATGGACCGCTGTGATTGATTTGGGGAAAACATTTGTTTCAACCGGCGGTGGAAATAATATTTTCTCATATATAATTGTATAATATTTTACTAGTATATTTAAGATGAGTAGAGAAAGATTATATACACAGAGGATCGTTGGAGTGTTAAAAGAGATGTGGATAAAAAAATGGGACCAGTTCAGCTAACACAACATTTGACACAAAATATGACACTCCATCTCAACCATTCAAATGGATGGCTGAGATTGAAATTTTCTCCCGCCCATCTGACCTGTCCTCTCTCAATCCCATCTTTACTACAACAAAGCTGTTGTGCAAAAGATTGAAAAGAACCTATAACTATTAAACGAAAGATGAAATTCCAAACATCCATGGACAGATTAAATACACCCACACACAATTCCTTTTTTTAAGTCACCTACACAGTTTGAGAACACACAAATCGTATACAATTGTGATGACTTTGGTAGTTGAAGTTTTAAACCCTTTCGGCCATATCCAGTCAAATTAAACCCCCCATCGGAAAACAGGGGAGGGAGAGTGAGAGAATCGAGCTCACTCGAGATGGTGATGTACGGAAGAGAGGGGTGAGGAGAGAGAGAATACAGGTGTAGGTGGAGAGAGAGTACATGCGGAGAGAGATTTTATCTCTTGTTCTAATCTTAGCCATCCATTTGAATAGTTGAGATGGAGTGTCATATATTGTGTCAAATATTGTGTTAGCGGAACCGGCCCCTAAAAAAATAAAAAATAAAAAAAGTAAAAATGTGCATTGTTAACTAGCATTTTTTGCCTACACCATTTGGGGAAAAAAAAATCCTCTAGTACCGTGCATACCATATACTATTAAAAAAAAAAAACATACTTCAAATGTACACCCTTGCGTAACTCGCAAAAAAATGTATAAGAGCATCTCTAACCCATCTTCAAAACTCCAAAATGAAGAATGGATTTGACATATTGAGGTGAGATTTTGTAATTTATCCCAGTTTTTATTCAACTTTTTGTACTTTTTAAAGGGGACCATCATCCTTTTTAGAGATTTGATTCTTCAAAATGAAAGTGTGGCTTCCCTATTGAAGACCCAAAAGTAAATTTGGAGGATCAAATCTCTAAAAAGAACAATAAGTCCCATCAATAAGTACAAAAGTTGAGGAAATAAACAAGAACAAATTATTTTCTCTCCATATGTCACACCCGTTCTTTATTTTGGAATATTTGAGATGAGTTGGAGATGCTTTAAGAGCATCCTTATCAGGTGAATCAAAATTTTCACCAAATTTAACTTTAAAAACACCTTTTATAAATTAGCAAGTCACTTTATCAAAAACTCACAAAATCAGACTCTCTATTTTAACTTTACTATATTAAACTGTTCCCCTCAAATCTATAAAAAAAAAAAAAAAAAAAAATCCCCCTTAGGCTCAGTTTGGATGGCAGCAATCTTGAGGGAGAATGGGAATGTGATGCCTTCTTTTTATGATTCCAATGTTTGGAACAAACAGTAATAGGAATGTGACTCCTTGGCTTTCTGATTCTGATGTTTGGAACAATCAGGAATAGGAATGTGATTCTTGATGACACATTCAATCAGGAATCACATTCCTAAACTGAGTGGGAATCTGATTCCTCCCCTACCCCATGAGAATCTCAGATTCCTGGTGCATTCAATAAGAAAAGGAAACGTTGATTTCAATAAATTTCCAAAATAATTGTTTCCTACGTAAGATTACTTAATTAATCAAACAGTGTAATGAAATTACTCCAAATATCAAATTCCTAGGAATTTGATTCCCAGTAACTATATTCCTATTCCTACCCAAGAAAATTCCCAGGAATTTGATTCCCGGTAATCACATTCCTATTCCAACTCAAAATTTTAAACACAAACTAAAAAGCAAATCTCCCCGGCTGGAGAGATGTTTTCGTGCAATAAATAGTGGACCCCCCACTCCTTAGCAATTAAAATAGTCTCCCCCACCACACACAGGAGGCCACGTCTCTATGCCCCCCCTCTTCTCCCGTTCCCCTCCCTCTCTCTCTTCTGACGAACAAAATGGTGCGTAAATAGTGCCGCATCAAATTTGGTGCAGTACTGTAGCAAAAATAATTTGAGGAGGTAGAATAGAGAAGCTGATATTGGCTCATTTTTGGGGTTTGGTTCTCTAACTTTAACTCAAAAGTTAAAGTAGGGAGCCCAATAATGATGCTCTAACATACTCAAAAAGATAAAAACATTCACACAAAAAAAAGAAGGATAAAATCTCCGCGGTAGCTTTCTCCCTCAAGTTAAATGCAGAAATGAATCGAAACTGAAACAGTACAGAACAAATCAAATTGTCAACCCGTAGGATGTAATGGGTTTTCTTGAATCAATGTAAAATTAGCAAAGTTGACTCGGATAAAATGATCAAGAGTGAATATAAGAGTAAAATTCGCACCTGTCAAGAATCGAACGAAACCGATGGGAGTGATTGCTATGCAATGTGGCAATCGAATTCGACAGATTTGGGGTTGAGCTCAAGCTGCTTCCAAACCCAGAAGCTACTTTGCTGTCAAAATTGAGAGGAGAAGAGAAGAGCATAAACAAAGACAGCATTGCAAAAAGGAACAAAACACATCTTCTTGAAACTAGTTTCCAGTTCCACATGGTTTTTTTTTACCAGTATGGATTCAAGGAAATTCCTTCTTTAAATAGGAGTACCGAAAAAGCATATTTTGAGTTTCCACATGTTTCCCGCTGGTTTGACTTCAGTAAAGGAAATCTTTAAATGAAGAAGCCACAAAGATTTTTTTTTTTTTTCTCAGCTGCATTCCTCCCCCTTACTTTTGAAATTGATTTCTCTACCCCCTCCTCTTGTCAACTTTTGGCGGACGGTGTTAATTTAGGGGGTCAAAAGACACCTTTAACCTTGCCATATATACTCCCACTCGGTCATTTTCCTCATTCATATCCTTAACTTTGTTATGTAAAAATTTAGGCCATGTTCCACTAACAAAAAACTAGATTTGTTTTAACTCAAAAACTATTCTATTCCACTAACAAAAAACTCCCCCAAAAAGTAGTTTTGTTTTAACTAAAAAACTACTCTATTCCACTAACAAAAAACTCCCCAGAAAAACCAACTACACTTTGCAATAAACTACAACTAAAAAACCAAAAAACACTTTAGTGGAACAAGTTGTAGATTTAAACTACAACTAAAGGTCTAAAAAAAAAAAAAACAAAAAACAAGTTAGTGGAACACCCCAGTTTGTTCCTTAATGTAATCTCAGTCACGTGAAATTAAATCACACGAGGTTTTATTATATAATGGAATTCGACCAACTACTGTATAATTCGAAATTAACCTTTTGAGTCATGTGGTTAGGCAAAGGGTTAACAGGTCAGCTAGGGCGGGTCGTTACAGGTTGTATTAGAGCACAACTCCAGTCTACGTGGTGGGGGCCACCTCTTGAATCCCGAAGTTAGAACACAGTGCTATATAGAGCTAAGTGTCGCACCATAGCCACCATGAGAAGGTTGTTGGGCCAGTGCAACGAGGACGTTGCATCATAAGATGAGGAGATTGTAATATTCCCTAGTCCCACATTGGTGGGTTTGAAAAATGTAAAGTATTGTATAATGAAATTCAACCAACTATTGTATAACTCAAGGTTAATCTTTTGAGCCATGTGGTTAGGCAAAGAGTTAGCAGGTCAGCTAGGGCGGGTCGTTACAAGGGAAAGTCCCATTTGGATTGGTCTCAAAAGGAGTTAATCGTACCGGGGAATGTTTTGAAGCCAAGATCTAAGCCTTAACCACTAGGTCAAACCTTTCAAGTAGTTCAAAGGCTCTTGTCACGCGTGGTTGAATCAGTGTTCATAAATGATATTTGAAGTAAAGGGTTGGATAAAGAACCAACTTGTTGTGGATACTTTGATATCAAACTCTTTCACAAATGGTTGTAATGTGCTAATGCTCTAAGGAATGCAAGACGTGGTGCCTCTTCTTTTCCGGTAATGCTTTTACATGGTTCTTATGCAATATATACTTGGAAGAGAGAGTGAGAGGAGTAAGAGAGGGGATTGGTTTATAAAAGATGGTCGTTTGGATTAAACAGGATGACATTAGAGTTCTTTCTATGGACAAATTCCTTCTTAGATAGTCGATTATACTAACGGGGGTTGCGATAGGAGAATCTGTTAAATAATTTCAAAGCAACGAAGAACAATACAATTTCAAAAACCTAAGTGGAGGTTTACGTACTTATCAAACATCTCAAGGAAGGTATTGCAAAACTCGACCGAATATTTAATTTGAAAAAAAAAAATAACGAAATCCTGAACATAAGACCTTAAATAGTATATTCCAACGCGATGCTCATGTTAAATACTTAAATAGTACATGTTTAAATTTCTGGAATATAATATGTAATTTCGTAAATTGTGGGGTACAACATTCTAAAATGGTGTGGTGTAAGCCGGCTCATAGTGCGTGGATTGTGGAAGAAATGTTATATACTAAAGTATATTTTTGCAAACAAACCATGTGTCCATTGACTCCATTTTTATCACAATAAAAATTAATACTTTCAAATCACCACAATTATAACATATGTTAAATAAACTCTTCCAATTAAGATTACTCTATATGAGCATTGCCTCAAATAGGTGCAACACAAAAACTAAAAAACATAGATAACCCTTTTGCTGAAACTCATAGTTAACCCTTTTGCAGGATCGACTTAAAAACATAGACCAATCTGGAAAATAACAGAAAACAATTGAGGAAATTAAAATTGTTTACAATTGTTTAAGTTCACTGATTTGTCTCTAGATAGTTATTTAGTTTACTTATTAATTCAAATACAAAACAAGTTGAGAAAATAGATAAGAAAATAATTGAGGGTTTTAATAAAAAAAAAGAAATGTTATCTGGCTTCGATTACACAAGTGGAATGAGTAACCCATTCAAGGCCCAGACCACTTGGGCTAAAAGGCCCTCCTCCATCGCTATTTTTCCTTCAGGAAATTTCTGCATAGTGCTACTACTTTTTGAATTTATTCTTGATGAGGTCAAGGGTAATTATAGAATTAGGAGACTGATATTTTTTTTTTTTTGAAACAAGGTCAACAATTTCATTACAAACGCCGTCTGACAATGATTATATCAAAAGACATAAATGAAATCAAAAGTACAAAACCACTAACAATTGAAGCGAGCACAGCATGATAAGGCTTTCAAGGGCCATCGGCTCTCAGACACGCCTGCCGAAGCAGACCCAACACCTTCCGGCCAGGATGATGAATCTCAAAAGTTAGCAGTGGAGAACTCCAACGGATGCCCAGCTCAAACCATTACACAATACAGCGCATATGCAATCAAAACATGAACCAACAACCAAAAGCAAAAAAAAAAAGATATCAGCTAATCTGGACTCAGAATAGGTACAGCCGATACACCTCGCTGAGTCGCCCCACTAAGTTGGATCAAAAGCACCAAGTTGGACCGAGTTAACAAACCAAACGCTTCTCCGGGTTAAGAGCCAAGTTCCAAGTCCAGCCGCCTACGAATCTGAAAGTTTAGTTCATGTGTATTTTGGCTGTTTTTCCAGGCATCCAATTTTCTATTGGATATCTTCTTTTCCCTTTTTTTCTCTCTTCCTTTTGGGATTGAGTTGCTGCTTCTTTTGTAACCTCTTTTCTCTCTCCATGTATCCTTATTGAACTTTTATAAAATTTTCTTTGGCTGATAATAAAAAGGAGTAAATGTAGAATTGTATCCAAAACCCAGAATGCAGCCTGCTAGATCCTTTGGTTGTATTTTTATAATTTGCCACTTTTGTAAGTATGTTATTTAGTATTTACTTCCTTTGTTAAATGTGGCGTTTTGATAGCCTATATGGCCTTTTTTTTTTTTGTTTTTTTGTTTCATAAACTCAAAATTTACAACTTTTACTGCACGTGTTTGTATTTTCAGAAAAGTTATATTTTTGGAAGGAGCCATTGCTGTTTAACTTTAAGCTACATGGACAATGATGAATCTATTAAAAAAAAAAAAACATGGACAATGATGAATCTATTAACAAAAAAAAAACATGGACAATGATGAATCTATTAACAAAAAAAAAATAATCTGCGGTTGTTGTACAATCTCAATCTACAAGAGAGAAACCCATAGCAAGCAATATATGAATTATTAGTGCTGTGGTTATGGATCATTATAAATTATTATACTTATATAAATTAACTATTGATAGATTAGAAGAGGTGAGAAGAGTCTAGAGAGAGAGAGAGAGAGAGAGTGATGTTAGAGAGAGCGTGTGGGAGAAGGTTCTCTCTATGGGCTGGCGCCTCCCCTCCCCCACATCACCTCTTCCACCTTCTCCCTCCCCCTCTCCTCTCCTTTGCTCTCCTCTTTACTTCCCCTTCTGGAAATACAAAGGTACGTCATTCTAGAGAGAGAAAAGGATAATCACTGATTGAGAGAAGAACATTCTCTTTGTGAAATCGATCCCCATCTCCTAGGTCACCAGGGTATCACATGGATTAGACTGAGAGCCATCCACTGCCTTAGTTCTTTTTATATACACCTACTCTGTTCTTCACCATTCTTCTAGACCACCCTATTCTCCTTTTTACTGTGTTTTTACGGTTGACTATTCATACCTCTCCAGCTCATCATATTTGGCTAAAGCAAGAACCATCACCTACACTCTCCTCTTTACTTCCCCTCTGGATTGCCGGCAACTCCCCATGGAAGACCGGGTCTTCTCTCCTCTCCCTATGGGCGACCGAAATCCTGATCATTGGACAAGGGGAGACAATTTGTGTTTCCAGATTTAGGCTTGACATCGATGATAGCTACAGTAGTTCCGGCGTGACAGCGACGACGACAGGCTCCAATTGTTTTCTTTCCTTTTTAATTTCAGTTTTTTTTTTCTCTTTTTCATAGGTGGTTGTATTTGTTTGATTAGTTGATTAAGGCATTTTTATCTCTTGATCCAAAAAAAAAAAAAAAACTAACACAAGACCAAATTAAAGCTCGAGCAAAAGCTCTCTATTAACTGTCTCTACAATATTCTTAACATCAAACATCAACTCTTCAATTAAAAGAGATACATTATCGATCTTGTATGACTTTTGGTAATATGATGTTGAAGCGTCCAATTCAACTCTTAATTTTAAACTTTTGAGCAACTTATTGTGGTGTTGATAATGGATAACATATATAAAGTATAAATAAATACATATACATATACACCTCTAGGTGAGAGAACCATATCAATTAACAGGACTTTGACAAAGCAAGGTGTGGCCCACCGCTCAAGTTGGACCTTGAGCCGGTTATGCCCACAATTTAGGGCGGCAATGAATCAAGTTAGGGGGTTCCACTAACAAAAAATTGTTTTTTTCAAAAATCGAGACAAGTCATTCTCTCATAATACATCACATAAAAAATCGTGAAAAGCCAGTTTATTTAAAAAACTAACTTAGCGGAACCCCCCCTTATTCATGAACAGTTCGAGATTCGAGTGGTAAAAGTTTGTTCGAATTCAATTTGTCAATTAAACAAATTTAACTTTAGCCTCAACTTTGGATTGATAAATGAAATGACCTTGAACTTGGTAGTATTGAGGTCAATTAGGCTCGTGAAGAGTATAAGTATATATGAGAATTTAACGTTATAACTTGTGTATGTAATATATTTATATATATGGGGCCGGTTCCCCTCACACTCAAAAAAATACATAAAAAAAACACATCACTCTTTCGGGCCCAGCTGTGATGTTCCGAACCATTGATCTTATTTAAATGAGTAAAATATGAGGTCTTGCAAAATTTTAGCTAAATCGGATATCGGTAAGTGCTTGATCCAACCTGTCATAGTTTTGGCAAAACTGTTTGGATCAAGCACTTACCGATATCCGATTGAGCTAAAATTTCACAGGACCTCATATTTTACTCATTTAAACAAGATCAACAGTTCAAAATATCATAGCGAGGCCCGAAACATAATCAAGTGATTTTTTATGTATTTTTTTAAGTGTGAGGGGAACCGGCCCCGATATGTGTGTGTGTGTGTGTGTGTTTGTATATGTATATATATATATATATATATATATATATATGGTTTATGGCTCATCTGGTTGTGCCTCTTGCTTGTCAGGAGAGGTCAAGGGTTCGAGTCTATGGAGAAACATCGAACTCCCTTTGATATATATATATATATATGGTTTATGGCTCATCTGGTTGTGCCTCTTGCTTGTCAGGAGAGGTCAAGGGTTCGAGTCTATGGAGAAACATCGAACTCCCTTTGGTTGTTCAATCCACCAACTAACTTCTTCACTAACCCATATTGATGTATATCGTATGACCAACAAAAATGTATATGTGGTTATAGTTTTACATATGTATGAACTTATTTATGTACATAATAAACATTTATTTATTTGCAGCTCTAGACCTCTTAGAGAGCATAAATTCATGATATAAATTTTGTCTCGTGGCTCGTGAATAAACTTGAGCTCAACCCAATCCTTGGCAAGTTTGGCTCAATCTTGTATCGTTAAATTTTCATTGAGCTTGAAGTCGCTAAAAACTTGAAAAACAAATTTGAACCTTCTAAAACTCGGCTCGATTCAACTCCTTGCAACCGACATAGGAACTATATATTGGATGTAAAGTAGTAATTTGGTCCTTCATTTTGTTTGGTTTGTTGAGTTTGTTAGTATGTAAAGACTTATATTGATCGAACTCAGCGACATGAACAAAAACACATTTGCCTAGAAAAATGCGACCGGCTGATGGGTAGTGTGATTTTGAGAATAAATTTCAAAATAAGTTTTTTTTTTTTTTTTCCAACAATGCTCCTAAAAAAACATGAGAAATAGTATTTGATGAGTGGGTTGGAAATTCTCTTAGTCCAAACCCTACCTCCTCTCTTTCGGATCCGGGGTGGGTGTTGTGCGGCAAAACTACATCGTTTTGCTTGATTTTTTGGCACACCTATGAAGCTTCCAAGGGTCTTGTTTGGAGGAAGAAAAAAATACTACAAAGTGCCTAAATCTAAAGTGCCTAAATCCAAGTGCCTAAACCCGTTACCTCCTTTGAGGGTTCAAACTTTTTAGAAGAAAATCCGTTAAATGCATGCCTACAAAATTTTGCTTTTGAGTTCTACTACTACCCCTTTTTTGAATGTTGGTCCCTCTGAAAGTTTCAAAATTTTGCTTTGGAAGTTTCATAAATGATTAGTGCAATATAAAAATTTTGCTTTGAAAATGGAAGAATAATCAACTATCAAGGGGTGACTCCATGAAGAATTTTTTTACATACAAAAGCTCTAAACAAAACTAAAATATTTTTTTGGTTGAAAAAACATTGGGCCTAATTTGTTTTGTTTGTTGAGCTATATTATTTACTTATTCACAAATTTAAGAGGATTTTTATTTACTTTGGCTACAAAAATAAATAATATGTAAGAAAATGCAAATAAAAGAAAGTTTAAATAATATGTAAAAATAATAATTTTTTTGTGCAGTCTTTGAGTCGATGGGAGTTCAAATAGCAGACAATACCAAAGAAGTTCAAATTATATGTAAGAAAATACAAATTTTTTGTGCATTTTTTGAGGCTAGGGGTTCGCTTGATCCCTCTTTAACCCTCTTTTAACTACCAGTACCACTGCCCCTGACTATAAACTATAATAAATGATGCTTGTTATTTGCACATATCACAGCTAGTGTTCATTAGCTTGACATGCTACTTTCTTTTATTCAATTTCTTTCCTTTTGTGTTGATCTAACCACGCATTATCCGGTCGTTAACTATGAGAGGGTCTCTTCGGTTGTCTTGTGAGACTCTCTGAATGCCAAGTTCATTCACAAATTTCCAACATAAATTAAATTGTTTAATTGCACCCTATATGCATGTTTTATTTTTTTGGAGAAATAGATAGAAAATTCATTGAATCAAACTCACAGTACACAAAATAAACCAAAAAAGACCTAAAAACTACAACAAAACAGAACGGAAAAACAAAAACAGAACAGAAAATAAATAGCAGGAGCCATCACCGGAGTTGTCACGCCACCGTCACCGCCGTCGATGTCGGGAGTGTAGAGACCCGTCCCCAATATAATTTATTTTATTTAGTAATGTAGTCAAGTATAAATAAAATCAATAGTTTTGCTAGCAATGGATTTATTTGTCTAATGTATATATGTGCATGTACGTGCAATTGATCAGCTTGTGTTTTTGCACCGAGGGCCTGAGTGGTGGGACCCACATGTAAAGGGGATTTTTGTATACTTTCATAGTCATAAATTTCTAGATTCAATTACTGTTAATTGTTAGCCTTAGGGGTGTTAGTGTAGTGGCTTATATCATTATAGGAGATGGAGTAATAACAAACTAATGGGAGGGGGTATGGTGCAATTCTTCACTTAAAAATAGAGTTCCGCCAGAGAACTCTCCATTCTCTGCCAATAATGATACGTACACATACTCCCTCCCACACCCTCCCACACCCTGCTGATGTGTCACGCGGGCCCCCACGCGGGCCCCGCCACTTTACCCATTAAAAAAAATCAAAAATTTCAAAATTCATCTTTTGGCGCTGGGTTCAAATTTTTGGGATTTTAATCACCTATGCTTCCTGACATTTCTCTCTCTCCGAAATCTCTCTCTCTCTCTCTCTCTCTCTCTCTCTCTCTCTCTCTCTCTCTCATCTTCATCACCAGTCACCGCCACCAAGCCCACCACCATCTCTGCAACTGATCAAACTAATCAATCGCCACCGCTACTGAGCGACGCCCACCATTTGGAGACACCACCAACCACCGCAAACATCACCGACCTCCACCCACAGCTGCCGACGCCATCGAAAACCAAAGAAGCAGCAGAACACCACCACCTGCCACCAAGCACCGCCGGCCACCAATTTTTGTGAGCTCCAGAGATTTTATTAAGCATTTATCGGTCCATTCCTCTCGTTTTGGAAAGAACATATCGGTTCGACAAGTTGCAAAAATGTGGATTCGACCACCAACTCCTCTCTCCCACCACCATCGACACCCACCTCTACCTCATTGGCGTAAGTCCGATTCGACCATTGCCGTTGTCCCACTGTCGGCGGTTTGATACAACCAATATCAGTTTATATGTCACATTGAAGGTTTGCTATCACCCAAACCAAAGCGGGAGTTGAGGACCAAACTTGCAAACCGAGCATATAGCCTTCTCGGAAAAAAAAATGATGATTCTGAAATTAAGCTCAAACAAAAGCAGAACGTGCATAGAAATTTCCAAAGAAACTTTTGTAAACTTCGTGAATTTGTTTTTATTTATAGGCTAATTTGGTCTTGTGAATGTTGGTTCCATGCTCTTTTTTTCAATTGTCTCTATTTTTTTTTTACCTGAGCGAGAATTGTTATGAATGTTGGTTCCATGCTTCTTTTTTCATCTGAACCGGGGTATTTTGCTTAAGCATCCAACAAAGTGTTGAAGGGTTTTGGTCTTGTGTGATTTCCCAATCCCCACTACTAGGAAACTTAGAATAAATTAGGATTACAAAACTTTTGCATAACTATGTTCTCATATGCCGGAATATTGATTGGACAACCCAGAATGCCCACATTAGGACTATATATTATGTTGCAACCTCAGCAATTTAGAAAAAAATTCGTGATACAATTTAATCATCCATGGGTTTGTTGTGATGTTCAACTTCAGTTTAACCAATTTCAAACGTTTATAGCAAACAGAACATAAAGAACTCCACATCAATGGCAATCCACCAGGTTTTTGCTGAAATGTCTAGTCATTGAACTAATGTTGCTAAAAGCAAGCAAACAGTAAACCATTTGCTCCCCATCCATTTCCACCCAAATAGCATGGGTCATGATATAACTCATAGAGATGAAGAAAAGGAATAGAAAAGGTCCTGATATAATTCATAGATACTGATAAGCCCCAAATGTTGTATATATCCGGGCTTATCTCGCTCGTTGTGATCACACACATGTGCATTTTGTGCCTTTATACGATTGATTTTGCGCGAGTTGTGTTTTTTATGAGTTTCAGAAAATCGGAGCTAAAAGGCGCGTCCAAAGCTCCAAATAATTCCCGGTTGTATCCGGAAGTACCCAAGGTCCCGCAATGCCGTGGAGGACAATCGCCGAAGCTTAGAAGTCTATTCAAGAAGCTTTGGAAGGTTCAAGGAAGGCCCGAAACAAAAGAACAAGACATTTGGAGTTATGAGCCTCGAGAAAATCTGACCAACCGATAGAAAAAGGCTCATTTCTCTCAAGATACAAAGGCTATGAAGATGAGGTCAATTGGGTTTGAAAGTAGACTCATAGAGCTTTCCAACGGTTCAAGAATCGCCTCATTCCGAGTTCGGACGAAGCCGGGGCGTGCCCGCGAAGTTGGGGCAAAAATCTGCCTGGACAGAACCGTGGGTATTGATACCCCAAAACTTGGTATCAATACCTCTGAGGGACAAAGTTGGACAGAACCGTGGGTATTGATACCCCAAAACTGGGTATCAATACCCAGACGCTTCAGACAGATTTTTGGCCCGACTTCCCTTTTATCTTAGGGGCATTTTGGACCTTTTGTACACGTTTTTGGGGGCTATAAAAGCCACCTAACATCAGATTATTAGGTATTCTTCATCTTCCACCTTCTCTCTCTACCTCCATTAGTTTTGTACATAATTTGCTCCAACTTCTCTCTAGGATTTGATGTTTTCTACTTAGATTCAAGGTATGTTGCCTTCATTAATGTTGTTGTGCTACTCATTATCTATCTAAATCTTGGGTTTATTTTCATTTTCGTTATGTTTTCCTTAATCACGTTTTTCTCCTTTGTGTGTACTTTAAGCATGATTGAGTAGTGGTTTAGGCTTGGTTATGGGGTGAATATCACCCCATGACTTCGGTGTTTCAATGGCTTCTCACGTTTTTATGCTTATTGTGGGTTTGTGAATGGATTAATCACTCTATTTTCGGTCTAAACTTAGAGTTGTTAACCTCCTTGATTGGGTGTAGACAAGTCACTTGGCACACACAATGCTTTGAGCTATGTCACTTTAGGTGTTCGATAAAATGTCTAAGAGAGTTTCTTTCCATTTACAAACCTCATCCTTGTGGTAAAGATTGGTTTTCATTGGGTGAGTTCAATTTTATGTACCAAAACTAGGAGTTGTTAACCTTTTTGATCTTGTGTAGGCAAGGGCTTGACTACTTGCCACACGTGATGCTTAGAGCTATGTCACTCCAAGTGTTTGTAAAAATGCCTCAAAGAACTTATCCCATTGTTAAACCAATTTTCTAGAGTCAAAATGATTTTCATTGCTAAATCTTCCGAGTGAGAGCAAGTGACTTTGTCTCTCACTTGAGTTATAATCGAGAGCCATTGAATATCCCTAGTCATGGGTGGTATGAACCTCTAGACCTTGCCGCCTTTAATTTATAGTTTAAAATTTCATTTTCAATCCCATTAGAGGTAAAGAGAATCCCACAAAAATCACAACCAAAAGGTTGGCCGTCCTAACGCCGAAACCCCTACCGTAAAGTAAACCTCTCACTAACTCCGACCCCTCCCTGTGGATTCGACCTCGGACTTCCGAGTTATTATGCTATGACCGACCTAGCCCTACGCTTGGGGCGACGCTAGCTACAACAAAGCTAGGTGTCAAGCAGATACTTTTTTGTTCGAAAAAATAAAAATCAAACTCAAATAATTGCGGCAACTGGTCGAATGTGGTGGTGGTGGTGGTCCAAATCCCAAACACATTTTCAGATATGAATTTTTGGCAATAGGTCGAAGCCATGTTTTCCTTCCAAGACGATGCTAGGTGGCCGGCGGTGCTAGGTGGCAGGTGGTGGTGTTCTGCTGCTTCTTTGGTTTTCAATGGCGTCGGCGGCTGTGGGTGGAGGTCGATGACGTTTGCGGTGGTTGGTGGTGTCTCCAAATGGTGGCCGTTGGTCAGTAACGGTGGGCGATTGATCATTTGCGGAGATGGAGATGGGGGTGGGCTTGGTGGTGGTGACTGGTGATGAAGATGAGAGAGAGAGAGAGAGAGAGAGAGATGAGAGAGAGAGATAGATGGTGACTGGTGATGAAGATAGAGAGAGAGAGAGAGATTTCGTAGAGAGTGATTAAATTCCAAAACTTTGAACCTAGCGCCAGCCACCAGAGATGGATTTTGAAATTTTCGATTTTTTTTAATGGGTAAAGTGGCGGGGCCCACGTGGGGGCCCGCGTGACACGTCAGCAGGGTGTGGGAGGGTGTGGGAGGGAGTATGTGTACGTATCATTATTGATTCTCTGCTGCTGCCTGTTTTTTTTTCCTGCGTCGGCTCTCTCTGTGACATCTCGACTTTTAAAATAAATAAATAAATAAATTTACTACAAATTATCTATCATTCATTTTTTTTTCTCTTTTAAATGACTTTCTAATAACTAGATAAAAAAAAATTATTTTAAACTTCATACAATTTGGGCTACTTATCTAATAATCGGTTAAATATTCTTTTTGTGTCATATACAGATAAATATACGTATTGTGCGTGAGAGAATTTAGGAAAGTGGGAGAGTGGGCCTTTATTTTACATATAAGTTAGAGAGAACTAGGGTTATTTTATTTCCACAGCCTATATATATATATATATATATATATATATATATATATAGAGAGAGAGAGAGAGAGAGAGAGAGAGAGAGAGAGCAGCCGCCATATGTGCGAGAGTGGGAGAGAGCCGTAAGGATTCTACAGCCGTGGAAGTTGGCGACGGTTTTCGATTGATTACATTGGGTTAGTATATATTCTAATCTTAACCATTATTTTCCTGCAATATTGATCTCTAGCTATTAGTTTTTGCAAAGAGGAATTGTGGGATTCTTGTCTGGTTCATGTGTCGAGAGTGAGGGGCCGACATAGGGAGTATGGCTTCCTATGTGTGCTTGTTTATACGAATTTCCCTTGCAAGTAAAGTAGTCGTAGGGTGCATGTGTAGAAGAAATATGATATTTAGATTATTATAATCAAGTTCATGTTGTATTAACATGTGGATGTCCATGGGGTTTAGTTTAGTGCTAAGTTCATAGTCTGTCATTACATTGATTTAGTATATGAATTCTTTTTATCTGACACTAGCGCCAAGTTTTCGAGCATTGCATTTTGAGATCTATCATTTCGATCGAGGTGAGTAGTTAATCATGTGATCCCCTCTTTTGGAATCCTTTTGAGCCTATCGGTTCTTGACAACCCTTTATTTTGTTCTGATTCTATGAATATTATTCATGCTCGTTGAGCTCAACTTATTTGACGATTGACGTACCCTTTGGCATACAAGGTTTATTGGTTATATTTCTGATTGATTGATCGCTTTTATTTCGCTTACTGTCTAATCATTGAATTCGTTATATTATTGAGATTCTGCAATGGCACCGGGATTATCTTTGCTGGTCACTCCTGTTTGTCGTTGTTCTTATGTGATTGGGACCATGTATTATATTTGTGAAAGTCCAAGGAAAAGACCCGGGCGCCATCCTGTGGTGACTTTGGCCACTAGGGAAAAGGCTTGTGAAATACCCTGTGACTCTAGTGCTCAACGGATAGGGAAAAGACTTGTGAAATACCCTGTGACCCTATTCCGGATCGGCTTAAGGAAAAGACTCAGGCGCCATCCTGAGGTGACTCTATGTACGGTGTTGGATCCAACGGGCTAAGCCCTGAGAAAATAATTGGCATTTGGCAATGGTTATTATTATTATGGTGCCCACTAAACTTGGTTCAGACTCCTATTTATTATTATTCGTTGTTCTGGTACTTTTGGACTGGCTGATTGGTAAGAATGCATATTTTTGCGAATCGAGTATTGTTCTTGTCATTCGTTAAATAGAAATTCTTCTCCTTGATACTACTTGTTGAGCCACCAACCTTTGTTATTTGAAACCACTCTTTGGAGCTCTCGCTATTGTTCTTTAAAATGTATGCCATGTTGTGTTCTAAACCCATAACATGCTTAACTACTCATTGAGCTGTGAGCTGACGGATTTATTCCACATTCTTTTTAGGTTAGTTCGGGGAGCATCTTAGCGGACTCTGAGACAGTGTCGGGACCCACCGTTTGGACCTCTAGGGCATTTGCATTATCATTCTCTTTTAGTTTTGTTAACAGCTTCCGCACTTTTGTTTCTTAGAATTTTTGTTAATAAATTTGGAGTATGGAGAATTTGAGATATTGTTCACTGGCTACAAAAATGTTGGTTTTGGTTTCCAATTTAATTTTATAACTCAGGATTCAGTTTGACTTATTTGGGTTGTGAAAATTATTATTATCATTATTTTTATTTTTGTATAGGCTTCGTGTTCCAAGAATTATTTCTTGGTTCACGGCCGGTCATGCTCCCGGATTTGGGGCGTGACACACTCTCTCTCTCTCCAACTCTACAGTCTACACAAACCCACATGCTCAAGCCCCAAATCGAAGCCCTAACGTGAGATTCAACCCTTAAGCCAAGAGTGGAAGTTGTTCTACGCGGCGAGAGCTTCAAATCCATCCGAACAAAATCTCAACCGGCTAAATTTCAGGATTTCATCATTTTGGAGATGTTATGCTCATTTGAGGTAGGATTCTTGCTAATTGCTTAGATATGGGAAGGTATAGTGTAATATACTTTAAATTCGTGTTTTTAAGTGATTTTCCCCAATTTTTAATTAAACCCTAATATGCTTTAAGTATATATGTTATGTGTATTATGTGTTGCTCATGAGTTTAAATTTTTGTGTTTACTTAGGGGATACATTGATTATTTACTGAGATTATGTGCCTTTTAGCATGTTAGACTTGTTTGAAAGAATAGTGTACTTGATTAAATGAACGGGTGATATAGGGGTATTTTTTTTTTACATGACTATAGTATGTTCGATAAAATGCTGAGGAGAAAAATTATAGATACATCCTGTGTTGTTTACCACACTTGATGGATAGAACGTACTTACTTTCCTAGTTCCTGACATATTGTGCCTTGATGATAATTTTACTATCGGCTAAGCAGTTTCTAGATTGTGACCTTGGTAAGACTATGATGAGATTATGTGGGGATTCTTGACACTTTGATGAGAGTATTTGGTTTGGATACTTGGTTTGTGAGTTGAATGTATTTGATTTGGTATTTAGGTTATGAGTTTGTGTTTGGTTACTAGAGAACTCGCATTATGGGTTTGGCACGATTCTAAAGTTGTAGTAATGTGACATGGTGGTGGTCCATAGGGATCACAGACGGTGAATGTCCGAAAACCTATACGGGGTAGGTGTCGTATGACTTCAAGTTACTACCATGAGAAATGAGTTGTGAGTTTCGAGAGTGAACCTTAGGATGTTTACCGGTGTTGGTCTACGATTCTCTAGCTTGTGATCTTGTGATTTGGACTATTTGAGATAAACTTGGTATGGTTTGGCTTTGGCCCGGTACTTGATAACTTGCGTATGGTTTGGCTTTGGCTCGGTACTTAATAACTTGATGATTTATCATATTGGATAGTTTTATTTATTTATTTTGTTTGATTTTGGCATGATATTTGAGTGTTAAATGTTACTCGGCACTCACTTATTTTTGTTCTCTTTAGAGCTTGTTATGTATGTTTCTTTTTCTGAAATATTGGATGAAAGTGAATATTAGATATAGTCATTTACAATCTGAGTCGCTTTGAAAGAAAAGAAAAGAAGAAAAAGTAGATTTTTGCGGTGTGTATTTGCTTGCGATCTCCTGTCCTTGCATTTAGCACGTTTCCTATTGAGTTTCAACTCACGTTGTATATTCCAACCATTTTCAGGTAACGAGAAGAACTTTAAGATTTAAGGAAGCTTATGCAATGCCTATGTCTTGAGATCCATAGTATTTTTGAGTTGTTATGTGTATTAAATTTTCTCTCATTTTATGGACATTGTAAATTCTTAAGCTTGTGTAACTCTTTGAGCGTGAATCGAATTGTATATAAATCGGAACTTGCAAGGTGTATTTCTTTTTGACATATGGAAGGAAATATTGAACTAGGGAACCAGATTGAACTAGCTCCTTTGAATGGAGTCAACTCCATCGTCAACTAGTGTTCTTGTTTAATCAATCAATTTATTCATGTGTTATCATTATGAATTGTACAGGTTATGTCTCTGGTTGTGACTGATTTTTGGATAGTCCTATAAACAAACACCCCTTTGCAAATTTTTTTGTGTGGAGAACACATAATTTAAAAACATAGCTTTAATAGATTTTGCAATATTCGGATTTGACCTTGGAGAATATATGTAGAGATCTTTATTTTTATTGGTGGCTATCGTTTGAACTCACGTGTGCGGTTCATGAAAAATTGAGACGTGACAGGGAGTCCGGCAGGGGCGACTCCAGGATTTTCTTCTAGCGTTGACAAAATTACATAGCGTGTCTATGATAAAAAAGCTGTATGAAAAAATAAAATAAAATAATTTACTAAACAAAAGAGATACACCCTCCATCCCATTTTAAATGTCTGCTATAAGAATATATGCAATTTCAAACACCTAAAAATTATATTTCTCTATATAATTTTATAATTTGTTTTATATCAAATTAAAGTGCTCATTGAGTACTTTAATTTGGTGTAAATTTTTTTTAAAAATGTTCTACAGAAGTGCTACATTTTTTTAACGTTCACCAAATAAATGTTTTTTAAATTGGACATTTAAATTGGGACGGATGGAGTATATACATATATATCATTTGACAAAAATAAATTTTTAGACTAGGAGAAATGAATTTTTAAGTAGGCTAACTAAACACCCCTAATCAATTGCCCCAGTCTATTTCTTCTTTTTTTGAGTTGTTCTTTTTTTTTGCCCGACACAGAAAAAGAAAAAAAGCCATCCACTATCTTTATTATTAAATTATACATTGGGCACTCTTGGGCTAGGCTTTTTTTGTTTTCTTAGAGCTATAACAATATGGTTCAAATTTAGTAGAAAACATTTATTTTAACCAAACACGAGTAATCCAGCGCTGACATGTAAATTTTAATTTTTTTTCGGTGCATTTTTCGAACCCAGAGAGGTCGCTTGACTTCGCTGGTTACATGCTAGAGTCGCCCCTGGAGTCCGGATCGAGAGATCCGGCTCCCCCCTTGCCCAAAAATCGGTTCCAGCCGCCCATGCAAAGAGGAGAGGAGGTCGATTTACATGGGGAGTCGCTGGAAACCAAATGGGAAAAGTAGGAGAGGAGAGGAGTGGAGGAGGAAGAAGATGGAAGAGGGTGGTGGGGGAGGGGAAGTGGGGCGGCTGCCGGGCAAAACCCAGGGAGAAACCTTCCGCCGCCTCCCACGCTTTGCTCTCTCTCTCTCTAACTTATCCTCTCGCCCTTCACATTATATGCATGTGTATCACATAATTATGTGTTTGAATTATGTGTATCATTTGCATTCTTCATATGCAAGAAGAATTGGCATTTATGAGCAGAAGAGCCAAATCCTACTGTCATACATACATATATATTTCTATGCATGTGTGATGTTTAGGCAAATTGGTTATTGGATGGTCGACATGTCTGTTCAACCTCTTTTTTTAAGGCAGAAGAGAAAAATCCATTAATAACCAAACAAATCCCAGTTACAACCTAAAAAAAAATGGAAAAAAAAAACCAGAAAAATGAAAAGAAAATACAGAAAAACTACAAAGGGACAGAAAAATACAAGAAGAAAGATCGCCAGAGCCGGAGTTATCACGCAGCCGACACCGTTGCCGTTGCCGCAGCCGATGTCAGGAGTCCAGATCTGGCTCCCCCTTGCCCAAAAATCAGGTTTCGGCCAACATGTCTGTTGAACCTCTTTTATTAAGGCAGAAGAGAAAAATCCATTAACAACCAAACAAATCCCAGTTTCAACCTACAAAAAAACGGAAAAAAATACAGAAAAATGAAAAGAAAATACAGAAAAACTACGAAGGGACAGAAAAATACGAGAAGAAAGATCGCCAGAGCCGGAGTTATCACGCCGCCATCGCCGTTGCCGCTGCTGATGTCAGGTGTCCGGATCTGAAAATCCCAGATCGAGCTCCCCCTTGCCCAAAAATCAGGTTTCGGCCGCCCATAGGAGGAGGAGAGAAGCTCGAACACTATGGGGGTTCCCGGAGTCTGTTGAACCTCTTGGACAGCTACATTTATTGTAAAGGGGAAATTGTTTATTGATTTGGACCACAACGTTATTAATGTTTCCAGTCTCGATATAAAATCAGCTAACAAAGTTGACAATCAAAAGCATCAAATTTGATGATAAAAAAAAGCATCAAATTTCATTATTCGTAGAATTAACTTTTAAACGGCGTTAATAATCATTTTAAAGTCAAATAAGAAACAAAAATTACGAAGATCTCTGCTAATGTAGAGGTAATGTATATATATTTTTAAAATGCCAAAGACACACATAAGAAACAACTCCACGTGTTGGTGTCAAAATGATATTGTCAAGGTCATTTTTGATTGCCTATTGGGTCATTTCGTCAAAAAAATGACAGGGTTGCTCACTAATGTAATTCCATTCGGCATTTGGCTTATTTGCAACCATCTTTTCTGCATTTTAAAAGTAATAACAAGTTTAACACTTATTAAAGTTGTCAAATTAAACATGACACTATAAAACATTTGATATTGATTTTGGATTAATTAAGAGCGAAGACGTTTTGCCATTTTTGACATTAGGGGTGAAAGAAAACCGACGGGACCCGAACCGACCGAAAAACTAAAAATTTGGTTTGGTGTTCGGTCGGCCCAGTCTGAAAAAAAAAAACCGAAAAAAAAAAAGAAATACATCTCGGTTGGGTTTCGGTTTTCCCGAATTTTTGTCAGACCGAACCGAACCGAAATACCCTAAAATCATTCAGATTTGGACCGAATTACCCCGAAACCACCCCTATTTGGACCGAAAATCACCTTTATTGTATAAATAATTTCATACAACTCTAATAAAATGCATACTTTAATTGTAAAAAGCGACAAAACTTGTATTATAATAAGCATATAGTAATACAATTCTTTCCCAAATAGGAGTAAAACAACTGATAAAACAAAGATTTCCTTGGACAATTAAAAAAGAACCGATCTTTGACCCCTCAAAAAATAACAAATCCCAGCCGTCCATCTCAATCTAAACGCCGGACCGAAAAAACCGAAAAAAAACCCGACCGGACCGAACCATCCCGAACCAATCGGTCCAATTTTTTTCAGTCGGGATTGGTTCCCAGCTAAATCACTCCGAACCGACCGATTGGTTTGGTCCTGAACACCCCAAAAACCGAACTGAACTGACCGATTTTCACCCCTAAACTGCGCACGTTAAACTATTGATGTTGTTTCACCTGTTTACACATGGGGTAAACTAGCTTAAAGAATTGCTGACAAGTGTAGTTGAACTCTTAACCTTAGAAGGAAGCTAATGTCATGCTAGAATCCAAATTGCGCATAACTGACCGAAACCATGCATCAACAAAGAGGAAAAAAAGGTAACCTTTAAAAAAGAAGAAAGTGTACATTTCCAACAGCAGGGTCTTGCACGTCAGGACGTAGTAGTCGTCCCTAACGACGATGAAGTGGGCTCCAGTATTGAAGTCTCAGTCTTCATTCCACGGCTACCTGAATAAGACTGTTCATGCAGTTTTCGCAATAATAATGGTCAACAATAATGGTAGTAATAAAAAAAGACTGGTCATAATTTCTTTAAAAAGAAATGCTCACGCTTTTTCTATATTTGCCCTCCATTCACTCAAGAATTACCACTGTGCCCCGATGCTAACCATTGGAACCAGGGCAGAGCCAAGTCCACTGATAATTGCTGCATTTTGTTCGTGAAAAATACAAACTAATAGTGAACCGTACGCAAAATCAAGCTTTCTATTGATCGAAATTTATTTTTATTTTTAAAAAAAATGGAAAAGGCTTGATTAATTAACTCGCCAACAATGCTATATGCAGGGAATCACGCAAGGAAAGCCCTGCGGGGCCTAGTACGGATTCCGAATGGCTAATCCGAGCCGCTCAAGAACTTTAGAAACACGTTTCGAGTGGTCCCGCTAAAAATCAGCTCCATCCGATATGTGTAAATGCTCGATCCAAATTTTCATTTTTTCTTTTTTCATTCGAGCCATTCAAAAATGAAAGTTTGGATCAAGCATCCACACATATCGGATGGAGTTGGTTTCTCGCAAACCTACTCAAAATGTGTTTTTAAAATTTTTGAGAGGCTCAAATCAGTTGTTCGGGATCCGTACTGGGCCTCATAGGGCCTTCCCTGCGTGATTCCCTACAAATCTTCCTTGCACATATCACTTTTGTTTACCAACCAAACATTGACCCCCAAGTATAAGAAAAAAAAAATCTTGGGTATTTCAACGGTTTTTACCACCACATATTCACGTGAGGACCATAAACTCAGGGGGTGTTCCATTAACCAGTTTTTTCTAAAAACTAATTTTTCTCAAAAACCAAGACAAGTCATCCTCTCACAATACATCACATAACACAAAAACCAAGACAGTTTTAAAACAAAACTACCTTAGTGGAACACCCCCTCAATCTCGACAAAAATGTGTTCCCGTGAAGGCCTTTGGAGAACCACATGGATGTTCTCCAAGAGTAAGTAATAATTACTACTAAATTTCCCATGCTCAAAGAGTTAAGCTCTGTCTCTAACATTATTGATGGAGGGAGGATAGAATCTGAACTTTGTGGAGTTTGCCTCACCTTTTGGGAGACAGAAATTAATTTTCCCGGTGAAATTAAGGAGGGGGTCCGGGCGTATGAATGTCAACTACCATTTGCTGTCCCAATTACTAGGCTCTCACCAATTTGTTATACGTAATTCAACCACCAGCCAGCCATTTTTTGATACTCTATCACTGGCTAATTGATACGGCTTTAAAAAACCAAAGGGCAAATTACACGGACCTCCCCTGAGGTTTCTGACAAATACACGAACCTCCCCTGAGGTTTCTTAATTTACATGGACCTCCCTTGTCAGTGACAGAGAGTGGATGGCGTTAACTGGGATAGTGAAAATACTGATATACCCTTGTAGTGAAGACTACTATAATAGAATGCCTTTACTTTTTCTAGAAAACCCATCCCTTATACAGAGACAGCTAGAGAGAGAGAGGGGGGTTTCTGGATCTCAACAAAATCAGAGAGGACGAGAGAGGAAGAAGACGATGGGTTAGCAAAACAGTGTTCAAAGTGACTGGAGTGCAAGGTGAGTCGATTGATTGGAGAAATTTTCCTGAAAAAGCTTTGAAGAATTTCGTGTAGGTGTTTCCAAAGATTTGAGGTATGTTAAAACCGTTACCCTTCTTGCATGTGCACTTGCTTAGATTTTTGGGTGTGTTGGTACATGTGATTTTGGGTTTTCCTGTTATTTTAATTTTGAGATTTGTATATTGTGGGTTTTGCATTTTAAGGGTTTCCCTTGGAGCCTTAAGTGTAGTCGATTCTTTCCCCTTAGTAATAGCTAATCCTTTATAATTGGAATTTATCATACCGAAATCTATCCCTGTTGATTCCTTATCCTTCGGATTAGGAGTCTCCTTTGATGCTTTATGTTTAACCTCTTGCTTACATATCTTTCTTTTTTTTTTTAAAAAAATTGTCGTTTATTTCAGCTTTTGAACATGATGAAGTTTGAACAAAAAAATCTGTCTCGTTTTTCAGTTTTTGAACACAAAAAATAAAAAAACAAAAAAATCTGTCTTGCGTTTAGTTTTTGAGAAAAAAAAAAAACCACTGATGCTTGCTCACTGAGCCCCCTTGCTTTTTCTCTTTGGTGAGGATAGCTACTGTGATGAGTATTTTATACGAGATAATGGAAGACTGATTTTTGAATGTAGTTTTTTTTCATTCTTCAAGACTTGCTAGCTTAGTACACGATGGGTACACCACTTACGCACACTAAATGCACACCAAGCTAACTCTTCTGTGTAATAGTTAAACTCTTTTGTGTAAGAGTCAGGTTGGTGTGTATTTTGTGTGCGTACGTGGTGTACCCATAGCATTGTTAAACAAACAAAAAGTGTCTGTTTAAGCTTTACATATTGTGGGTTTTGCAAATTTTTAGTCAAACTGGACCTTGAATATGCTTTATACATATTCTATTTATTTAATTTATAAATTGATTTATATGCCTTATTTAAGGTTTGTTTTCTTTTTTGTTACAGCTATGGGCTCTGTTTTTGACTTGAACATCCACTACAATGGGAAAACAGGAAGAGTTCGTAACATAGATCATGACCGATATTGTTATTTCGACTTGTTAGCAGATGTCACTGATAGTGTCCTTTCTCACATGCCCTCAAATGAAGGAATTGCAATCACAGTTCACTGTGCAATACCTGGAAGCAATGAGAAACTACTACTAGACAGTGACACAAGTGTACTAGAAATGTTCAAGCTACAATGCAGTGGTGGGTTAATTAATTTGTATGTGGAACTTCAATCGAATGAGGCTGGAAAGGATGTGGGGGACGATATGCTTAACTACCTACTGTCTACTGATATGACTCAAGAAATCCCAAATCCTATGGGAATGGGTGAGGGTAAGGGTGATGGTGATAGTGATTTTGTTGTTACTATGGGGAATGCTGATGACATTGATCTTGCTGTGCTTGATGATATGGATGAGGGTGCAGTTATGCCAGAGGTTGATGATATGGGTGAGGATGACATTGATCTTGTTGTGGTTGATCGTCATGGTGATCATCATGGTGAATATGATGGTGAAGATGAGAATGAAGATGAGCTATATGGGTTCAGTGATGAGGGGAGGGATTGGAAGGCTAATGGGGTTGGAGATGAGTCTGATTCTGGAGGTAGTTTGAGTGAAGAAGAAGTACCCATTGATGATATAGATGGTGCATTAAGTGATTATCAATCAGGAGATGATTTGGGCCACCACTCTAGTAGTTCTGACTCTGAGATAGATGTTGAAGAAAATGAACCTAGAGTTAGAGCTGGGGTTGACATAAGTAGCATTGGGAAGGAGCCCTATACAGACAAAGAAGGGAAATTGGTGTTAGAGAGGTTCATGGTATTTGATGATGTCGATAGCTTTAGGGCTGCATTAAGAGATTATACCATTGAACAAGGATTCAAATTAGTGAGGGACAAGAATGAAAAGGGTCGAGTGACATGTCATTGTGCAGCTGAAAAGTGTCCCTGGAGAATACATGCATCACCTGTCGGTGACAGTCCTACATACATGATTAAGTCTCTCACGGGTGAGCATACATGTTCTAGGGTACGGGAGAACAAAGAAGCAAACTCAGTGTGGATTGCCAAGAAGTTAAAACAAAGTATAGTGGAAAACCCGTTAATGGGTCTTGATGTATTGCAGACAAAATTGAATAATAGGTATGGAATAGAAGCTCACAAGATGCAGTTGTACAAAGAAAGTTGGTCCTTTTTTCTCTACCATTTGCATAATGTCATCATGGGAGGAGGTGGAGGGCCAAGGCCTTGGACGATCATGTCAGACCAGCAAAAAGGTCTTGACAAGGTAGTACAAAATGTTTTTCCAGAAGCTACACATAGATTTTGTTGTAGGCATTTGTTCAAAAACTTTAAACCAAGGTTTTCTGGATTGATTTTGAGGAAGAAATTCTGGCAAGCAGCTAGAGCATGCACTCTTCGTGAGTTTAACCAAGCAATGCTTCAAATGAAAGCATTGTCCTCAGAAGCACATGATTGGATGGCCAAATTTCCTCCTTACCAATGGAGTAGGCATGCTTTTGACCCAAGGGTTAAGTCTGACCATGTCACCAATAACTTTGCAGAGAGCTTCAACAATTGGTTGGGTAGTTTAAGGTGCAAACCAATCCTTACAATGTTGGAGGGCATTAGAACCAAATTGATGGTGAGACTTCAGATGAGGTATCAAAAATCAGTAATGTGGAATAGCAAAGTAACTTATAACATCAAAAAGAAACTAGACAAGTTGGAAAATCCAATGAGAAGCTGCAGTGTACAGTATTCTGGGGGTCATGAGTATCAGGTTTATGATGAAGGGGTCAGTTATGTTGTGCATTTAGGTGGTGCTAAGAACTGTGTGTGTGGATCATGGATGATTTCTGGTATACCTTGTAAGCATGCAGCTGCAGCAGTTGCATATTCACGGCTGGACATTCAAGATTTTGTGAGTCCTTACTTCTCAAAGGACATGTATGTAAGGGGAAATTCTGGCATGATACATCCAATTCTAGATCACACCATGTGGACAACCATTGAAGGGGATCCTTTAGAACCACCCCCTCTTAGAAGACTACCTGGAAGACCAAGGAAAAATAGGAGGAGGGAAGAGGATGAACCTCCTGCTGGAACTAATGTGGTCAAGAGGTCTCACACATTGAAGTGCACCAATTGTGGTTACTTTGGACATAACAAGAGAACTTGCCAAAGAGCACCAGTCAGGGGAAGAAGCAATGCTAGAGCTACTATGAGTGTGAGGGGAAGAGGTAGAAACAGTAATCGTGGGGGTTCTGTTAGGGGAAGGGGCAGAAGCAATGTTGGAAATAGTACTGGTGCAGCTGTGAGGGGAAGAAGCAACAGTGGAGGTGCAGGTGCAAGGGGTAGAAGCAGCAGTAGAGGCGCAGGTGCAAGGGGCAGAAGCAATACCAGAGGTGCAAGGGGCAGACCAAGGGGCACACAAATGCAATTTGATGTGAGTAAAAGTTAAAGCTTTTTTACTTGTTTGTTTTGCATTCATTTTCCTAGTTCTAAGGAAGGTTACATATGCATTCTGTAGGGGCAGGAATCACAAGCACTTGTGCCATCACAATGCCTTACACAGCTATGAGTTGAGGTATCTATTTTTATTTTTATTTTACTCCATGTACTAAAATATTAAACTGAAAACATGAAACCACTAATACAGTTGTGGTTTCTAAATGTAGTTGAGAACACTTTTTGGACTGAGCAGTGCATGAAGCTGAAGATTGGCACACCCATTTTTTTTGTATTACTTTTGTGGTGGGTTGTGAGTAATTATTGTCAATAGCACACCCTTTTTTTTTTTTAGTGGAGCTCACCACTATTTTTTTTGGCATGGCTGAGCTTCATAGATGAACCTACTGTTGGTTTTTGTGTTGTGGGTTCTTATGTCATAGATATGCAATTAAGGGGTATGTAATTAAGCAACTTGAGACTTGGTATTGCTGTCTTTTATGTAATTATGGAGTATGTAATGAACAAACTTAAGTACTTGGATACTTGCAATTTGTGGTACTTGGATACTATTTGGCAAAATGTAATGAATGCTTGGATATTTTGCCAACTTTTTTTGACGTATTATATATGTGATCATAACAGAGTCCATAGGATCATCCACATTTTACTCTTCATTTGGTGCAGATTGAGTCATGCCAGCAAAATGAGTTGGTGCAGATTTATGAGGGTCATCACCATTTGTTAGTGTGCACCAATTCCAAAAGCCAGAACCAATTTTTCCTTTTGGACATGCATAATAAATTTTGGGAAAGTGGTCTGCTTTTGTTTTGTATGTAAATTAGGGTATATATGCAGGTAAGGTAAATGGAGGGGGAAAAAAAAAAGAGAAGGGAAAGTGGGGTGTGGTCTGGTGGGAAAAGAAAAAAGGGAGGGAAAGTGGTGTGGTCTGGAGGGAAAAAAAAGGGAGGGAAAGTGAAGTGTGTTATGGAGGGAAACCAAAGGGCATTCTTGCCATTAAATGAGAGTTTTTTGGTGACATCACGTTTTTCCGTAGGTGATATTAACGGCAGACTAACGGAGGGGTAGTTTGTGCTTATTGTCAGGTAAAGCAAGGGAGTGCAGTGTAAATTAAGAAACCTCAGGGGAGGTCCGTGTATTTGTCAGAAACCTCAGGGGAGGTCCGTGTAATTTGCCCAAAACCAAAATAGCTAGGAGTCCAAATATAAACTCTAAAATGAGACCAGAGAAAGAGTTTCTAGAAGCTAAAACATGTCGATCAACTTGTAGGCCTGCTTCGGCAAAAAAGTACAGTAATAAACTATTTTTATTTAGTTTATTCGTTTTGTCTTTATTAAAAAATTCTATATTTACTAGTTTTGCAGCAAGTTTTCGTAGATTATTGATGTATCTTGACAAGAGAAATCTAAAAAGTATAAAATTATGGTTACAAAACTAATTTTTTTTTAATAAAGCTGAAAATAAACCAGTTTATTAGATTATTTTTGGCTTTATCAAAAAAATTTAATTTTGAAATTTTATACTTTTTAGATTCATCTCGTCGGGACAAATCAATAGTCCACAAACACTTGTACTAACAAATGTAAATTTTTTCGAATAACAAAAAAACTAAAAAATTGGTTTAAACTTTTTTTTGCCAAAGGAGGCCTTAGCTCAATGCTATATATAAACTGTAACCATATGCATAAATTTGCATGCAAATTTACAGCTTTGGGAAAAAAAACCAAAGTAGTTTTTTTTTTTTTTTCCTTATTCAAATTTTTTTTTTCACATTTCTTAGTTTTGTGTCGATTTTTGTGGTTTCTTGTTTTGTCTCAACAAGAGGAATATAAAAGTATAAAAATTATTAACCAAACTTAATTTTTTGTGAATAAAGACAAAAATAATCCAATAAACCACTAAAATTTGGATTATTTTTGTCTTTAGTAAACTTTTCTAAAAACTTGATCATAATTTTATCGGCTGTGTTCGGTTGCACAGTTTAGTTTTGTTTAGTTTAGTTTTGATGATGTAAGCAGGTGTAATAAGTGGAGAGAGATAGAGAGAAAAGTGAAAAAAATGATGATGTAATCAAAATTGGAATAGTGCAAAACTGCCCCAAAACCCCCAAACGAACACAGCCATCCTCGTTGGAGTCCTCTCGTCGAGACAAACCACGAAACCACAAAAAAATCAATGCAAATCTAATAAATGCAAAGTTTTTTTTTTTTTTTGAATAAAAAAACACCATTTTGATTTTTTTTACCCAAAGCAGAAGCTGTTTACGGATTTTACGACAAGTTATTCGTTTTACATACGTCACGTAAAAAGTCTAAAAATTCTAACAGAAATAATTACTCGTCTTAGGCTGAGTTTTTAAATGATTTTAGCAACCCAGTTACTAAATCAACCATATTTTAGTAACTGGGTTATTAAAATCATTTGAAAAATTCAGTATTATGTCTGTAACAAAAAATTAGTATGAGAAACGACAAATGTTTTGGCCTTACTCCAAACTGAATTAAACAACTTTAGCTGTGTTTGGTTAGATAGTTTTGTTTTGTTTTGTTTTGATGATGTTATAAGGTGTAATGAGTGGAGAGAGATAGAGAAAGAAATGAGAAAAATGATGATGTCATCAAAATTAAAACTAAAACTAAACTGAAAAACGAACAAGACCTTTATTGCTACTACTACAATGCTAGCCACAATGCCACCTCATTCCATTAGTACAGACGTGTTGACAAGAACATTGAGAATATCACCACAAGGTACAGAAAAATACACAGTATTTATTTATGTTGGGCTAAAAGTACACTCCCAAGTACAGAAAAGTAGAAAATCTGAATGGACAGTGCTAGGCGTACAGACGCCTATGTACAAAAAATGTATAGAGTAGTTGGGGGACTCACTTTTGGGTTCCACACGGAAGATCCGAACCGTTCATTCCTCTTAGAATAATTTTTCAAGGGGCCTCGCGAGAAATCAGCTTGATCCGAAGTTTGTGAGTGGATCCCATTGTTTCATTCACAATTTTTTGAATGAAACGATGGGATTTTGGATCAACCACTTACGAACTTCGGATCAAGCTGATTTCTCACGGAGCCCCTTGGAAAATTATTCTAAGATGAATGAACGGTTCAGATCTTCCGTGTGAGACGCAAAAGTGAGTCCCCCAACTGCTCTATACATTTTCTGTACAGAATGTTTCTATACCCTTACGTTTACCGAAATCTGAATCCAGTACTGCATAGTCCAATCGCACCTCTATTTTCTCATACCCATGTTTTTTTTCACAACTCTATTGATTAGTTTAAACGTATACATATAGATGTATCTCTGGCACCCAATTTCGTCATCTACTCAAATAATCAAACTTGTGATTTAAAGAGAGGAGCATGCCCCCTGAAGCTTAGATCTTGACCACTAAGTCAATTTTTAGGGTTTAATTTACCAAAAAACATTATTTCGACACAATTGTGTTCGCCTTTTGATGCACATTAGCTCACACATGTTCGCCTCCCGATTGATTGAGAAAATTTTGTACACGGAGAGGGTAGTTACAAAAATGCTATATCCTCAAATTTGAACCAGGATCCAAAACATACTTGGACGTCTTGAATACCCTCTCCTTATGCAAATTATTCTCTGATTGTTCTAATATATAGAGTGGTGAGAGTTTTTATTTATTTATGACTTTAACCTAATAGGAATTAATAAAGGGAAAAAAAGGAAAAATAAAAAGCAAAAGGTTGCCATATTCGTTTCTTCCAAACAGTCTTCGCCAGTTCCACAAAACGTCTTAAATTAATAAGATTTTTAAAATCTACTTACATCTCGATGCCACCTTGTCATCATTTCCAAACCAAACGCACCAACTTTTTCATATTCCCAATAAACCCCCTCTTCATCAGTTTAAATTTCCATATTCCCCCCTGCCAGGCACTCCCGTAATTTCTCCCCTCTCCAGTGGCCATTCTTCCATCCACAAATCAAAACTGTTTTTCAATTACCATTCTTTAAAAAACACTTTAGTCCTCCCCCATTCGTCGGAACTTTTCGCCGTCAAAATCGACTCTCTCTCTAGAATACCATATATATACACACTGATTAATTTGTATGAAGTTCTAGAGAGAGAGAGTATGGAATCGAAGGGGTCGGGTCGGACGTCGGTGATGGATTCACTGAGGGGGTGCACGATGGGAGGCATGAGGATAAAGAAGGAGGAACTGAGTCGGAAGATCACGATGCCTCACTACCTACGGTTGGCGATACTAGACGCGATTGAATCCAAGGATGCCACCGCCGCCGGAAACCGCCACTTCGACACCGCTGCCGCCGCCGGTGAAGCCGCCGAGCCCTCCGACTGCCCTGTAGTCGTGTTCATCAATCCTAAGAGCGGTGGGCGTCACGGGCCCAAGCTCAAGTGCAGGCTTGAGGAATTGATGGGCCAAGAGCAGGTGCTTCAAAATCCCTCCCCACTCTCTCTCTACTTGAATGTGTGTACTGTGTAGTTCTCTCTCTAAATTGCCTGGCGGATTGATCTGGTGGTCAAGGAGGCCTGAGACTTAGGTTTACTCCAAAACCTCAGATGGTCCATACGGGCTCTGTCCCGGTTTTAATTGGGTCCGCTAGTGGATTGGTACCGTATTAGTCCTATTAGTCGAGGAGGTGCGCGTAGGCTGCCTGTTGAGTTATCAAAAAAATTAAAGAGTTCAAAAGAATATAGAGTTTACTTCTCTCTCTAAATATACTATATTTTTATGGTGAAATGTGCGCATGTGCAAGTATATTGTGGCAGTATTGGCAGTTTGTTCGGTGATGCAATAAATAGGGACTTATGTTTTTATATTGGAATTGAACTCTGAAGTTTGCTGATTCTGCTGAACATGCGATGTTTGTGAGTACAGGTTTATTCACTTTAACAATTTTTAATTGATAGTTTTTTGGGCTTACGATATAATTTGTTGTAGCTGCATTTATGGACCTGGAAATGTGTAGTCCACGTTTGATCTGTCCCTCTATATAAGCGGGTGTGCAAATTTGATCAACTGTCTTTTTTTTTTTGAAGTGATAAATTAAGCTCTTCAGTTTCCAATTTAATAGCTTTTCAATTGTTTTGTAAAAAAGGAACTTCAAAACTGAACTGAATTGGTTCTGGCAGATAAAAAGATTGGTCTGTGCAATGTGTTGAGATAGGACAAGATTTAGAAGTTTTTGCATTTTCACTTCTCTTATTCGAATATGATTTGACTAGGTATATTTTTGTTAGCTTAGAGATACCTCTAGTATAGCGATATCTAACACATCCATCTTTTAGAACGATATCGAACCATCCATCTTTCACAACGATATCGAATCATATCCATATTTTATGATGGTATCTGGTTATTTGCCCGCTACAACCCTGCGCCAGGTGTCCAAGTTGGGGTTCTGGGAATGTGTTAATGACTCTTTCCTGTAGTTGTGTTGCATGGAGATATCTTCTCTTCTGAATGTTTATTTGTTTCATCGGTTTAACGTTTGCTAAAACCAATTTATATGTCAGAAGATAGAGCTCACCTCAATAAAAATCTCAATTCTTAATAGTACTTCCCCGATTTTGATCACAAAACCGTAACATCAAATTCTTATTTTTCCCCACTTTTTCATGCTAGGTTTTCGACCTTCAATCTGTTAGGCCTCATGTATTTGTTCAGTATGGGTTGGGCTGCTTGGAGAAGATGGCTGAACTTGGGGACTCATGTGCCAAAGAAACTCGTGAGAAGCTGAGGGTTGTGGTACGCATTTGTGCACTTTAATTTCTCAGTTTCTTGATTATGTAGCAATTAATTGTGCATTTACTAATTTTCCACTCCATTTCCTCCACTGATGGAAGCAGTCACCATAATGAGAGATACATGTTAAGTTTTTGCATGACTGAAATATAATTTGAAATCTCATGTGGGAAGTTGTGGGTTAATAGTTTGGTTTGATAGGTTGCAGGTGGAGATGGCACAGTGGGTTGGGTTCTTGGATGCCTAGGAGAGCTTCACAAACAAGGACGCGAACCAGTTCCTCCAACTGCAATCATTCCCCTTGGTACAGGAAATGACTTGTCTAGGAGTTTTGGTTGGGTAAGCTTTTTTTTGTAGCAACTTCTCCAGTTTTCCAATTCTGTCCTGTCATTATTAGTGGTTCCTTAATTTTCTTTGCAGGGTGGTTCATTTCCTTTTTTCTGGAAATCAGCCATCAAAAGAACGCTTGACAAGGCTACTAAATGTCCAACTCGCCGATTGGATAGGTGGGCAGATTCTTTTCCTTGAGGCATGGTTCTTGTTCTTTAGGATGTGTTTTGTATGATGATGCTGGTAGTGTCAGTACCATCTCGTTAGGGAATCAAATAAAGCTTCGATGGTTAGTTGTGCAGATATTGGATACCTAGTTGTTCTTCCAACACTTGATTAGTAAAAGTCAGCACTATTATTCTCAGTGGGACATCTGAAGTGGCATGAGGGCCACACCCATACCATTTTCACTTGAGTTTGAGTCATGTCCTCGGCAGTCAGTACTGAAGTGCTGTTTGTCCACGGAGTTCTATGCTACTCTGCTGCTAGTCTTTTGTAGTTTTGGGAGTTGCATATAATGTATTGTGTCAGAAATGAACCTTGTTGTCAAGTTTTTTTACACAGTTGGACTCTCCTGGATTGATTCTCAAGATCAACGGGTAACTGAAGAGTCTGAAAACAGTGAAAAGCATTAGTATTTTGAGTTTCTTAGGTCCGTACCAAAAACGGTAAGTAACGTAACATAGAATGAATAGAACAGAGCAGGATTGCTGAAGCAGTCAATAATTCGAGGTTAATAGTTCATACTTATCTTCGGCGTGTCAGAAACACACTAAAGTGGGTGTAGCACAATGCTTCTAGGATTTGGCTTGTTGCTAGTTGGTTTGATGTTTCCTCATTTATAATGTTGGATTCTACAGTGTACATTTAACTCCCAGATTTTTGGTGTACACACAATGTCTTAATTCACCTTTTGATTGTCAACAAGGGTGATTAGCAGATGCCATGTAGAATAGTATTGGTTCATGTTAAGAATCATTTATAAGCTATCTGATGGAGACATCTTGGTTCGTATCGATGCATTGTGTGTGGGTTCATAGAGATAATTATATATGGGTGTGTAACATGCTGCCGGTCTCTCATTTATAAGAGATTCCCGTAAACAGCATATTCATATTGCCTACTCATGGTTGTTTCTGGCCGTAAATTCTGGCACATGCTTAGCAGTTCTATAAAATTCATCATTTTCTGCAGCTGGAATGTTTCGATATCCATGTCAGCAGAGGAAGTTGTGGATCCACCCCATTCTCTGAAGCATGTGGATGAGCGTTCCCTTGATCTGGTATTGATTTAAATTTTTTTACTTGCATCTTCTTTCAGTTTGTTGATTATGCAGGACTACTTTTGGCTTGTTCATCTGTATCCTTGTGAGCATCATGATCTTTTGCATGGAGGTCTCTGTTTCCGTTCATTAGCCTCAAGCTGATTATTTTGTGATCCTGGGGCAGCTACAAATAACTCTCCTGTGTCTGCTGTTAATTTTGTGCTGGTGGTCCAATCGTAGTTCTGCTTTACATGAGTTGCACCTTATGTATGTTAAATGTGAATATCATCCAGCATTTACCTGTGCGTTTGCCTCTCTGTTTTTAACATTTTCCCTTTGCTCTTGCTGAAACACAATACCCAAACACTGTCTTGAGATAGTTAACAATCAATTCTAAAAATCTTCCAGAATAAAATTGTCAGATGGATTTGTTTCCGCTTCTTATGAGGGTTTTTTTTTTTTTTTTTTTTCGGGGGTAAGTTGGGAAGATAAAACAGCGAAAGGCAGCCTAAATCCGCAACGATCTAGTGCCGATCAGGTCAGCCACAAGGAAGTTGGTTATAGCGGGTAGGTGGGTCTTCAACCATAAGGAGGGTGGCTTGACCATTTCCCAGTTTGGCTGAAACATTGGTGCACTTGGTACGTTCCCTAAGAACATGTCATTTCACATGGCCTCTGCTTCGAAACAAGAACCTGGTGTCTTCTAAAAGGCACCAACAAGCTTGTGACCTTGTGATTAATTACATCAGAAGGATGTTCCATGCATAGAACAAGAAAGGAGGGGGAGAGGGGTCCTACTACCTTAGGCCTCTCCCAGGGGAGAAGCACTGGAGTTTCTCCCTATTCCGAAGGATAGAAGTGCTATAATGAGATCCATCCAAGGAGGTTTAAGGATTAAATGCATGGAGAATCTCTTTAAGTGCAGTCCAGCAGACTTTATTGTGAGTTTTGTCGAGGTGAATCTTGAGAATCATATTCCATTCTTCCTTTTTTTTCTTTTTGTTCAGGCGGGAATGGATCATTTCCTGGATTTTGCCACTCGCAGATCTAACTTGTGTAAAACTACTTCAGAAGGGACAATGATATGGTCAAGAAGGGTTTGATCTTGTTAACCAAGATTTTAGAAGATTACTATAATCTGCATTGCACAGACTGATGGGTCGAAACTGTGTAATATTCTCAAGGTGGTTAATTTTCCTGTAAGTGCAATGAGGGTCTTATTAATGTCCTGGGCAAGAGTACTATTTCTGAAACAGCTAAGATAAATCTCATACAGAAGTACCCACAATATGCCAGTATTTAAGGTAGAGAACCGGCTGAAGGGGCTTTGAAGGATTTAATCGCTTTAACAGCTTGTTGATATCAAAGTTGTGAAAGCAGAAAGCAAGCTTCTTAATAGGATATGGTTCAGAATCCAACTAAATTCTTGAAAGGCACTTTGGCTAGTAGAACATTGTAATGGCAACAAGGCTTGTGGATCTAAGATGCTAAAGTCTGAGATGGCAATGAATGTTCAATTGCTCGATTCAGGGAATGATTTATTATTTTGTTTTCATTGAAAATGTCTGTAAAATGATACATACATTATTCATGTCCTATTCAAACTTACTGGACAAGAAACCTTTGTGAAACCAAATTTGCTAGGATTTAGGCAAGAGACTAATCTGACTAAACAAAAAAACCTTTATTCGTAGTCCCATCTGAAATGGGTTACAAGTATCCATCCTATAAACTCTTTTACTTCATTTCTTAGTTGCATATTATTACAAGAAAAACCAAAACAATGTGCAAGCCTCTTTTCTGCTGGTGTAATTGCTAAAAGAATCCCACTTAACTATTCAGTTCATGTTTGAGTGGTCTTGTTAACTTTTTTTGATCAGATTGCTACTTGGAATCAAATTACAACACGAGGCCACGTGTTAATTGCAGTTCAATTGCTTAGGTAGAGTTGGACTGTTGGTAAAGCCTGTTGCAAACAAAGATGGTGTTTGTGGGAAACTTAAAGAAAATGCTGTAGGAAAATATAAGGAATGTTGTATGAGAACTGAAGTCATGTGAAGTTGAAATTGGATGACATAAAGAGCTTTTGTCATGAGGGAAAATTGCCTTAACTTGTTTGGAGAAAGAAGGAACACATAACCCCCATATGAACTCCCATGTTCTTTACTACCTATGAGGGAATCTTTTTGTTCACGCATAAAATTTGTCTTTGCCATTAGGTGCTGAATGGGGCTTTCAAAAATCATGTTCTCAGTTAAGTTTATTACTAATATACTGTCTGGGTTCAATTTTATTTGTTTCTGTGCAAACCTCTAATATTCCTTGTCCACTAGTATGATGACAACTTCAATATGCATTCTGGAAAAAAGTTATAACAAGGAACATATGTAAGTATAATCATGATACATGTATGCATATTTCATATGCATGTAAGTATATAGGTATGCTCCTTGTCCTGTTTTACTGGTAAGTATATAGGTATGATCCCATTCGTTACATCACTGATATGAGTAATTTAACTTGTTTTCATTTTGGCTTTTCAATGTCTTGAACTTTGGTGGATTGTGCAGGGAGTACAAATAGACGGACAGCTTCCTGAGAAATTGTCTTGCTATGAAGGAGTTTTTTATAATTACTTTAGCATAGGTATGGCATCTTGATTTTAAGAAACAACGCATGATACATTTCACGTATTTTTTGTTTGCCCAATATAGTTTTAAGTACAAAAACTGAAAAGAATTGATCTTTGAACTTGTTGATTTTGTTGTTTGGAAACCTTTAACCTTCAAAAGTGGATCTTTATTTTTCTGTTTTTATGGAAGTAACTGACAAAAGCTTATGCTTGTAAAACCATTGCCTACTGCATTTTGGATTTCATTTTTGTTTGCTTGTGATCTTGATGGAACTATGACTTGTGGATTTGTTGAAGTATGTTGCATGGACTCTAGTAAAAACGTTGGGTGCGGTCTAGACTGAAAGAGTGTTGATTACAAGCCTATTCTTTCTTTCTTTCTTTTTTATTTGCGTGGCATCAACATTTTTTCACTTGATTATTTGTGATGAAAGTCTCTTTAGAGTTGTGTGTACAAGTGGCAGATTTATCTAATTCCCATGTTCCAGGTTTTGTATTTTGATACACTCTCTTTGCCTGGGTAAAATGGTGTTTATAAGGTGCTGTAGCGCATTTCCTTTATAAGATGGGGTCCTCCTAGATGGTTGATAGTAAAGTCTAAATTCTAATTACTAATTACTAGTTTGTCGTTTTGGGCGAGTTAGTCAACTACATATATTGGCCATGTAACCCATTGTTCCCATACTTTTATCCAGGTATCCAGTGTCCAACACGAGACTTTAAATTTAGAAAAGGTCATCTTACATAGTACTAACAGTGGATCCGTGCTTTCACTGAGCAAAACACACTCAACACTGAAGGGGTTTTCTTAACCTTCTTCCGCCTTGCAACTTTGGTGTACCTTTTTCCCATTTTGATATTTGAAGGTTAATTGACAATAAGAGAAAGTGTCATTGTAAGATTTGCCTAAGATTTTAATGCAACCTATGTTGATGGGTTTGATGCAGGAATGGATGCGCAAGTTGCTTATGGCTTTCACCATTTACGCAATGAAAAACCTCACCTTGCGAAAGGTCCGATTGCAAACAAGGTAATCTCTCTCTCTCTCTCTCTCTCACACACACACACACACACACACACACACTGTTACAAGTTAATAATGCACCCATATTCTTTGGAGCTTGATCGACCAGTAGTTCCTTAAGTTTAGGGCCTTTTCTTATATAGATCAGGAGAAAGCCCATTGACTATAAAAGAATGATGTGCGGAGAAAGTACACAGTAAATCGTATGCGAGGAGAGAATGGGATTAGGGGGTGGCGGTGACCAACAGGAGAGAGCTCTATTCTTTGTCTGAGCTTATGTTATGTACATAATAGAGAGCACTAACCTAGTTTGTGAGACAAGTGAATGAAGCTTCCTTTCCTAATCATATACTGCAATGTTATGACCTATCTAGGCTTCTTTATGATATCTCCTCCCGTGTTACGATTCATGATTTTGGGCTATTGGTGCCAGGATGTATTAATCATGGTTAGTTAACCTGGGTATAAAAACTGACCCAGCAAGCAGGTAAACTTGAAACAGCAATGCTGACTCAGTTTTTAAGTTAAGTAACAAACATACATGAGTAGATAGTCTTATATTAGTGCTAGATAAGATCCAAAGGGTAAATGTTATCAGTTCTCTGCCTCTTGGAAATGGAACTGATAGCACATCCTTAGCAAATTTTAACTTCACCATTGCATAAGTTTCCCAGAGCTAGATTTCAGTAAAGCAACATTATGTCTTCATGTAATGTTCGTAATCCTTATCATTCCTGTTTTGAATTGGATAATGCTTCAGTGGCATTTTTAGAAGGTATTGGTGGAGGATGTGATAAATGAACCTAAATGAAATATGCAGATGACATGAATTCTAGTTGATAAGTTTTTCTTTCTCGTGTCTTTACTTCCATCTCAATTTTTTTTCTCTTTTCTGCTTTACTTCTATCTCGGTCTTTCACAAGCTTCAACTCCTTCAAGTTGTCACTCCTTCCAGCATATTGTGGAACCATTTCGTTTGTCGGTTTTGGGATTTAAAAAAGAGTACATAAAGGATTTTATTATTTGCAAAAAGAGAGACTATAGTTATCTGATTGCCAATTAGTCGCGTGCGGACAGATACCACAGATTGAGTACGGAATTTGCCATTAGTTGCAACTGACACATTGCTTGTGCATGTAAAGCATTTAGTCATTGGAGCATAAATGTATCACACCTAAACTGATCCTTCTGTTGTAACAGTTGATTTACTCTGGCTATAGTTGCACACAAGGTTGGTTCTTCACACCGTGCATCAGTGATCCAAGTTTAAGGTCAGAACACTTCAAGTCAAGGATTGTTAATATTCTTTTCTCAATGATATACCCTTGATGTTATCCCATTCATTGTCGGATTTTGGAGGTAGACTGATGTTAACACAGTGTCAATCACTTGATTATTTTGTTTCATAATTTTCCTTTGTCAAGCATTGAAATTGGAAGAAGAGAAAGAAGAATGTCTACACTTGCCAAAAACTAGATGGATCTCTAGATTGTACTATGTGACATCTCCACTTGCCAAAAAATAGATGGATCTCCAGTTAGTACTATGTGACATGGGCTTTTCTAAATGTGTATCCAATATCCATGTTCAACACTCGATAGTTGAATGAAAGTATGGGAACAAGGGGATATGCACCCATACCAAGCAGATTTACCTTGACCATCTATAAGAACCCCATCTTATGCACTAAATGCTCTATGGCAATTTATAAACACCATCTTACCCTGGGAACAAAGTACAAAATTAGAATCGAAACCTGAATCATGTGAATTTGATAATCCGCTACTTAGACACAACCACGTACCTATAAAGAGACGTCCATACTCAAATTACCCGATTTGTTATACGCGTATACTTTGTAAATCCGATAATTATAGACTAGTTTGCAAAACGTGACTAACTGCAAATGAGAGTCTGCGGCTGACCAATTTTCAATTTCGACTAATTGAAAAAGATAATGGATGTCTGCAATTTGAGAATGAAAGAAGAAAACTCTACAAAGTATTGTGTCCACACTGTACCCTTTTTTTTTTTTTTGAAATTCCTAGCTTAGTTATATTACATGAATACATTTCTTTTTTCCTTCCTCTTACTATAAGTTGTGCGTTCATATGGAAACCTTTCACATTAGTAGCTATCTCTCATTGCTAGTTTGCTTTCTCTACAATTTTAAATGCAGGGGACTCAGGAATATTGTAAGGATGGATGTTAAGAAGGCCAACTGCTCAGAATGGGAACAAGTTCCAATCCCTATAAGGTTAACACAATAAACTTTCTTTTTGTTACTTCACATGTATCACAAACAGAGTGATGATTTGTTGCCTTGTTCCGTTACTGAAGAAGTTGCTTTCCGACCGTGCAAAATGATTTTGAATTCTTAGTCTTAGGATTGGATGGTCCGAATATTCAAGTTTCTCTCAAGTATATAGCTAGAATAATTTGAACATTACGCCTTTAACTGGTTAGTTAATACTTTTCTTCTTTCCGTATTGTTTATTTTTAATTAATTTGCTCTGACAGTTTCTTTTTCTCCAGTGTTAGGTCAATAGTTGCTTTAAATCTCAATAATTATGCAAGCGGAAGAAATCCATGGGGTAATCTGAAGCCAGACTATTTGGAGAAGGTAGCTTTGTAGTTGCGTTTGGCAAGTACTCTTATATCGCTAGGAATATTGATTATATATGATTGAGATCTGTATTTGATTACTCAATGGAGAGTACAATGAGTTTAGTTGAGGTCAAGTGCCACCTTAAAACCTAGAAAGCATTATATTATAGTGCTGATTTGTCCACGACTCCTCTCCTTTCGTATTTTTCGGGCTTAGCTTTTCTTTACAGTTTACAGTGTCATGTATAGATAAGAATGTCGTAGACTGTATACAATTGCAACAGTGTAACCAAACTCAAAAAGACAGAGAAATCAAAAAGTTAAGGAGAAGGAAAAACTGCCAACCTACCATTTGACCTGTTTATTCTCACACAAATTACAATCTTAAGGCCTTTTTTCCCCCCATTTTCTTTCATTTGGCGACGTTTTAAACATATGCATCTGTTTGTTGTTCTAATCTGATTTTTTGCTGTTTGTTTTCTTTTATGCTCTCAATCTTAGCATAAGATACAAATGCTGTTTCTGTTTTCCTGTTTTCTTTCCCCTTTTTCAGAGAGGCTTTGTTCAGGCTCATGTTGATGATGGTCTTATAGAAATTTTTGGCCTCAAACATGGATGGCATGCTTCCATGGTCATGACTGAAATTATTTCTGCCGTACACATTGCCCAGGTACCGCAATTTGCCGTTTTCAACTTATTCCCATTTCCCCAATCTTTGGCCATATGGTTTTAGGAGTTGCAGATATCGAATCCAGATTATCTTTAATACTAACAAAGTATATATTTGTGAATGATACTTTTGGATAGAAGCCCATCCAATTGACGTATGCTACTATTTGCTTATGATTCTATGGGCATTTTGTAGGCTGCGGCCATACGATTCGAGTTCAGAGGAGGAGAGTGGAAAGAAGCTTTTCTGCAAATGGATGGAGAACCATGGAAACAGCCAATGAGTAAGGATTATTCCACATTTGTGGAAATTGAGAAAGTGCCATTCCTGTCTGTAATGATCAATGGGGACTAAGTTAAACACAACTTCCTCCAATTGCAGTCCATGTAAATCATGTTCACCCTAGGGTATTGTTGTATTTAGTCCATTTTGAGAAACTAGCTCTGGAATTATTTATGAAGAAATTCAACTTCTTATGTGAATAGAGATATGTGTCTATCGGTTATGTGGGGTAGTTTAGTAACTCTGCTACCTGTAAAGTGCCTGTCATTATTCATAACCATTGCTGTAACTTTTGTGTTTTAGCTTTGTAATCTTATTTGGTTTCTGGTATTTACTTTTGTAATGCTCTTGTTGCTTACATTCAAGTTTCTAGGCAATGAAAACCAATCATATTTTGTGATCTGTTTGATATTAGATTTATTTTCTTTGTTTCCGGGATATTTGGTACACACCTCGATGTCTCTTCTATCATTTTCATTTATGCTGACATTTTTTATTCTTGAAGTTGGAATCAAATTTGTGGTGCATACTGAAAAGTATGATTAAATTCATAACTCATTTCGACTATCTGTATTCGGAAGCAGTTTCCCTATATCAGTCAGGTTGGCCTTCTGCCCACCTGAAGTCTTGCTGGTTCGAAAGCAGTTGCGACCGCTGATTGACGTTCTTTGCCAGTTAAACGAACCAAGCTTCGCGCGAGAAAAAAAGAAAAAGGATAGTTATCCACTGGCTGCTGAGTGTGGGTGGAAGGGCTTCATACTGGAATGGGTACAAATCAGGATGATGCCAGGGTGAAGGCTCAATAGGGACCCAGGAGGGTTGAGTTGGGGTTGAAGGTTGCTTGCTCGATGTGGTTCAGGTGAGTGGTGCACCCCCCTACCTTACTTTTACTTGTTTGATAGCTACTTTGTACAATCATTTGTCCACCCAATAGGAAGCAAGTGCTCTGACCCTCGTGCTCTTTTTTCTTTTCACTACTCATTCTGATTACTGAGTCACACTCCACAATTACTCTCTCTCACTCATACACACAAGCCAAATAAATCTTGTAGTTTTCTCTCTGTTGCTTGTTCTCAATATCTTATTCCCATGATCTTTACAGCCATTTTATTGAGCTGTCTATCTCTTTCAGTACTTCTTCCAAACAAATATCTCACAAGGTTTTGGAATAAAATATTGAGAACAAGCACAAAACAGCAAAAATACACGGTTTACTTGGCTTATGTTTTTATATAATTTGACAGAGAATTGATGTTAGTAGGTAAGGACGGATGCAAGGGTGGGCTAGTCCGGACGACCACCCAACCCAAGTTTCAAAATTATCTTATAAATATAGTAATAATTTTTAAAAGTTTTACAAATATATAAGTTTGCCTGCCCAATTAAATGTTGTTGTAATGTTTGCCCAACCCACACTTGAATCTTGCGTTTGTCCCTATTAGTAAGAGCCTTTGTACATGGTTTATGGTTAGTGCCAAGCAAGAAAACAAGTGACAACCTGGTAGTCTTTCCGTAAAGGGGTCTCTTGATTAACCTTGTTTTGTAGGGTAGTAGTAGACTAGTAGTAGTAATTTAGACTGGCCCAGTGTTCCCACAGGCATGGGGCATTGTGAATTGGATTCCACCTCACTAATACACCATGAAGGGATATTTCGGTACCGGCTCTAGATGAAAATTTATTGGTTGCACGTGGTGTCTTAATTCTCTCCACAACTCTCGCTCATATGAATGCCCAGTTGTTCCGAAGTCATTTGGTTACAAGTGAAATCACTTGGCAAAATTTTAAGTATATGTCACGTAAATGTATGAAATCATTTTCACCCCACTAAAACACCTGAAATATTTCAAACACCGTGATTTTGACCCTCTGAAATATTGAAATTTCACGATTTACAATAGATTTACTTTTGGGTTTTTGAGCCTACTAATTAACAATTCTGGATTTGCCGTAGTTGTGGAGGGGTTAGAATATCACCCATCGGTCTCCAGGAGCACTGGACGACTTGCGCTGTAGGAGGATTCTTATAACTTACATTGGCGATAGGTTGGTTGATCCATCATTCCCAGTGAAGTCTCAAAATACACTATGCATCTCCACGACCACACATTTATATAGGGTTCACGATCAAGTGGATGAACCCAAATGACGTCGTAGTTATGGAGACATTGGGACATTACATGGCAGTGTCTCGCTTGCCTCCAACATGAACACCATCAAGATTCAAAAACTGTGACTGGGTTAAGATTAGATGATAGTAAATATAAATCTTACGATCAACATTGATTTTTTTTACTTTATAACTTCTCCTCTTTGGCCAGCACCACCCGCTGCCTCCCACACTAGCCAAGCTCCTCCTCTTCCCTCCTCAGCGACCAACATCCTCGGCCTGCACCTGACTTCTCTACTCTTCTGGAAAACACTGACTCTGGTCCCTGTGAATGTATAATTCATTACTTCAATCCGATGCACGTATCTTGTTTTAGGACACATTTGTTTGACGGTAATGATAGCAGAGAGAGAGATACAATCTCTATGATTTGTAGTCCCACGGAATTGATAGTGAAATTAATATTCGATGTACATTTAATGTCCGTAAAAATTTTTAACAAAAAATCGAATTGGTTATGTCCTCGAATATGTTATCCCCTAGGACGTATCGAATACGTTGAACTTACTACTTATATCTGACTAAACAAACAACTTGTTACACCACTAGTACTTTCGTGGACCCTATAACATCCTACTTTCAAACCTTCTTTGAAATTAGAGCGACCTATAATGAAAGAGTATACAAAACTTTTGGACCCCATATTGATCAGCTAGAAAAAAAGCTATGCTGTTGTGACGTTGATGTGTGAATTGTGAAGCAAGATTACGCATTAGGTCGACATAAAAATGCTTAATATGATACCCATAGATGAAATTTTTGAGGAGGTGGGGAACCACCAAATGATCAAGTGGTCTTATTAGGATTACTCTCAAACTTATTCCAATTGGTCTATTTGCACCACTGAAAGCTGTTTTTTTCAAACAATAATAGAATATAGATAAATAAAGCTCACCTCACACACACACACACACACATATATATAGAGTCCACTTCTTATCCGGACTTTTAATTTCCGGACTTTTTGTACAAAATTTTTTTTGACGATCCGATCCGTCCAATGTGTTCAGAAGGTGTTTTCAAGGGTCCTCCCGGAAAATCTTCAAAAAAAAAAAACACCGGGAAGGGCTTGATCCAAGCAGTTTTCGCAAAAATATATAAATACAGTTTTGGCGAAAACTGCTTGGATCAAGCCCTTCCCGGTATTTTTTTTTGAAGATTTTCCGTGCGGACCCTTGAAAACACCTTTTGAACACATTGGACGGATCGGATTTTCCAAAAATAATTTACAACACAAAAAAATCCCATTTTTTCCTTATTTCCGGGAGTGTGGATAAGAAATTTTCCGATATATATATATATATATATATATATAAATATATATATATATATATATATATATATATATAAGCTTCCAATAAGGGTCCCTTATTGAAAAATACCATGCGGACCTAGCCTTTTTTGTGTTTCCGGACCAAATTTTGACGATCCGAACCGTTCAATGTTTTTAAAATGCATTTTTAAGGGCCTCCGCGAGGATTCGTCCAAAAAAAATACCCGGAAGGGCTTCATCCGATCAGTTTTGGTTAAAAACGCTATATATAACGTTTTTAACCAAAATTGATCGGATGAAGCCCTTCCGGGTATTTTTTTTGGACGAATCCTCGCGGAGGCCCTTAAAAATGCATTTTAAAAACATTGAACGGTTCGGATCGTCAAAATTTGGCTCAGAAAGGTGAGGTCCGCATTTTAACTTCAATAAGGGACCCTTATTGGAAGTTTATCCTATATATATATATATATATATATCCACTCCTTTTGTGATGTCTATATCTATTGACTTCACCCCATGTATATATGAAAAGAGTCCCCTCTTTGGAAAAACTAAAAAGAGTACAGTTTCACTATGAAATTAATTGGTAGAAATCATATCCACTTAGAAGTTTAAGTCTTGTAAGTGCGCTCGTCTAATCTATGTTGATTGTCAAGCTCTCATGTTTTTTACCCGATTTGAATTTCATGTTTCAGATGCCAAACAATCTTGATATGGTCAGAGGTTTTTTATTTTGTTTTTGTCTAATACTGAAGGGAGAGTCTGGAGGCACTAACTAATATACTAACTAGTGTATTAAATGTACACGTGGCATTCTTTTGGTGGATGAGTGTATCCGTGTGTTGCATCATGCATTGATATGGTAATGACATGTGTATTTTGAGTGTAATAATTTGTAAGTTATTTAGTGCCTCTAACACTGCTCAATACGGAGTCAATATTGTTTGGTAACGTTTTTGTCTTTGTTTCTTTTTCTATTTTAGTTGCAAGAAAATGAACAAATATATAGAAGTGTCTAAAATGTGGAATTCTTAGGAAACAAGAAAAAAGTGGTTTCAATTCTTTTCAAACCAAGCTTTTGTATCCTCTCCTCCCTTCCCCACCACCTCCACCCATCAGCCTAGCCACTCTCTCCACCAGCCTGCGGCCATCTCCACCGATCAATCGACAACCCCCTCTAGAAACTCACACATCTCCTCTCGCGACTACCCTCCCTCCGGCTTTCTTGTTTTACGACGAATTTTGAACTCGTGCACGCTAGATTTGCTTCCTATTTTTGTGTAGCCAAAAAATTGAATAGCAAAAAGAGCCCAAAGATTCATCCTAGTAGTAGTCAAGAAACAGAAAAGCAAAAATTGATACTGTGGAAAGTTCTTGTTGGGTTGGTAACTTATACCATGTTGGTCCCTCTAATTTTGCCAGGGTTTGTGTTTAATCCATTGGGGTGTCTTTTTCTTAGGGACAAAGGGAAAATGCTCTGTGTTTGTTGCTATTCAAGGACAAGACAAGAGGCACATGGTGATGCTTACTGCTCATCTGTTTCTTGTACTACCACTCATCTGTTAAACATCCATGTGTTTTACCTGAACAGTGTCAATCAAGTGTCGTACTGTATGTCTCCTACGTTTTTTTTTTGTTTAATGGTAAAGTAGGGTGTCTCGAGCTAGATTCCGCATTTTATTATTATTATTATTGAGGAATTGGCCAAATCACAGCATACTCAGTGCCCAAAAAACAATGCAAGAAATAAATACGAACAAAAGAGACAGATTTTCTTGTGGTTCTCCAACTGTGCATATGGCTTCTACTGTATCAAATGGCGATTGGAGTACGGGTTATGTAAGGCTTGTATAGCATGTCTTTATAATCAAGAGTTACACGACCAATTACTGTTATGACAGCCACGAAGTTAGAGAATAAACAAATCAACAGGCGATAAATCAAGGACACAACGTTTTATGTGGTTTCGTTCAAGCACAAAGTAAAAAGGTATTACATGGGCAAAGAGCGAGAGAGGATTCACTATAAACGAGGAGAGAATACAAAGAGCCATTAAGTGTCGTTGCTGTATGTCTCCTACGTTTTTTTTAATGGTAAAGTAGGGTGTCTTGAGCTAGTTTCCGCATATTTTTTGGCCAAATCACAACACGCCCACCACTCAAAAAACAATGCAATAAAAGAATACGAACAGGAGGTACAAATATTTTCATGTGGTTCTCCAATTGTGCATATGGTTATCATTTTGTATCAAATGAGGATTGGAGTACGTTTGAGTTACATGAGGCTTGTATAGCATGTATTTATAATCAAGAGTTACACAACTAATTACCATAATACTCCTGTTAAGGTTGTCGAACACCAAATACTCCACGAGACGCAAATTATACCGAATCATGCATTACAAACCCAACATCTAAAGGCTATAGCCCCACTAATAGTCGTTTCACATGCTTACATGTAGAATAAGTGGCCGTAAGAGTTTCTGATTACTTAAGTCTTAAGGTAATCTTGGTAAGAAATCGACACTAATACCCTTTCTAATTTAATGACATCTGAAAGCTACGGATAACCTTCGTTAAATCCAAGGAATTTGTTCTTGAAAGTCAAAGTAAATTTGGTTACTTCTTCATTTCTTTGACTCCCCTATTATGCAATTGCGTTCCAAAGTCAACTGAAAAAAGAGCCCGATGATAAATGAAAGCTACATTAGACAAAAGGATTTAAGGATAACGTAATGGTTCTGGCTAACCTTCACCCAATAGATGAAGGATAATATGTATATAATGGCAAACTAATTCGGATATCAATGCATATTTCACTGATATAAATGCACATTTCATGGATATTAATATACTTTTCTCAGATATCTATGGACTTTCTACTTATTACCCTTCAAATATTGGGTGAAGGTTACTTAATTTCCAACTTCCTTTGAGCTAATTTTACCTTGTTGTTAAGACAAATCATTGTTAGGTCAACTTATGTACTGTCACTTTATTTTTTTTATTTTTATTTTTTAAATTGTGATTTTGTATAAAATTAGTCGCTGCAAAATATATTTCAGGAAAATAGTCGGTTTCAATAGTACTTTTATCCTATTTTTTCTATAGCATTTTCTCAAACTAGCTCAAGCTTATTAAATCTAATCTAGACACAAGCACCATAGCCATAATTCAAACAACATAAACTAGTACTCCCTCCGTCCCTTTTTAAGTGATCCATACGGGAATACGTGCAATTTCAAACCCCTAAAAAACATATTTCTCTATATAAATTTTTAATTTGTTTTATACCAAATTAAAGTGTTCATTGAGTACTTTAATTTGGTGCAAAAAAAATTTAAAAACGGTATTCGAAAGTACATTTTTAAACGTTCGCAAAAATGCACGTTTCCCAAGTGGATCACTTAAAAAGGGACGGAGGGAGTAATTTTTTGTTTAGAAAATAGATGTGTAGATAGACTACTCTCCATATATGTTTGGGAGTTTGTCGTCAACATCCCATAGTTATCTACACGGGATTTAACCACACCTACGTCAGGGCTGAATCCAGGGTTTTGCCGGCCGTGTGCTATGAACACTAAAAAATATATTAAACCTAATCGCGCTATTAGGGAGATTTGAACCCAAACATTGAGCGACGACTCCAAATACTTACCTATAAAATGAACCACTTTGGTGGTACACACTATATAGCCACCTGTTTTCTAGTTTTTTAAATAAACTGATTTTTCACTGTTTTTTATGTGATGTATTGTGAGAGAATGACCTATCTCGATTTTTAGAAAAAAAATAGTTTTTTGTAAGTGGAATACCCCTATAACGTGATGCTAAACATGTTTATCCATAAGTACTTTTGCATATGCAGATCACGGGGAGAAAGTTCCAAAATTGCTACATTCTAACCACTAATATTAAGAAGAAGATAAACTATCATACGTCAATTTTGGAAATCTTTTCCTAGCATGGTACATCAACGTCTTCTTTATCAAAAGCTGAGCCTCTATTGTATATATTTGATAGGGCCTTTAACCAATATTTTATTTTGTTGGGAACGGATTAACAAATATTTTAATAGTAATATATACTTTATGATTTGTTTTCCTTCAATAAGGTGCAACGCATATATATTTTATACCTAATAATATCATGACTTCTTATATGGGGATCCGTGGCTGCTGTAGGGCGGCATCCGAGCCGTTGATCGGTTCGATCGGATTTTATCTTGGCTTTTGATTAGTAGCTTTTTAAAGTTCATGAACCCATGTTTTGGTATCTTCGTGACAATCTTAAACACATATTTAATTGTGTGTTTATGCGTCGTGAAGTCATCTTGATGCTTATAGCAAACCAATCAATACATAAAACTGGATCACTAAACCACATTAGGAATTTTATATAACGAATCCACTACCACCTTTTTATTTATTTACTTATTTATTCATAAATACTGCGTCCTATATTCACACACACTTTGTGGTTACATCAACAAAGCACAAATTAATAATACGGGTCCCATCCTGGGCCCGAGAAAGTTATTTAAATCTTTCATTTTATTTGTTCTTCTATAAAGATTCGCAACCCAATTATCAACCCGAGAAATATAAGCTCGCGAACTCAGAATATCATTGGCGCTTCGAATCTTATCTCAATCCTATCTCGAGTGTGAGAATAAAAAAGATATCAAAGAGATCGGATATCGATCAGTGTTATCATTTAACGAATGCGTTTGTCCTGTATTATTTTTGTCGTACGCCAAGCATATGTTAACAAAACAATAATCCACACGTAATCTATTCCTCGAAGCAGGGTTCTTATCCTTTCTTTCATCTCACTTTTCATTTTTCCATTCATCCTAAACTTTTTAGCTGTGCCAATAGATTCCAACATTTCCCTACATATAATTGTAATTAAATTATTCCATCTTTTTCTTCTTTCTTGCTATTGTATCCTTTAACAAAGCAAATTAAGTTATTTACAAGGTACCTAATCATGCAAACTCAAGTGCCCTATCCACCACACCCTCCTATGTAATCCCCCCCCCCCCCCCCCCCCCCCCCCCCCCAAAAAAAAAAATATATATATATATATATATATATATATATATATATATATATATATATATATATATATTTATAGTGATATTTATAATTGGATGATGTGTGTTTTTATTATTTTATAAAGATTTTAGGAGCAAATTTGGAGATTTTAGTTTGTAAAAAGCAGTTGTGATTTCGTGACAGAAACCTCTATCAACAAGTTTTGAGATCCTACGGATTCCTATAAGTTAAAAAAGAACTAAATTCTGATACTCCAGAATAGAGAAGCTGGATTTTAGGATACTTATGGGAAATTTTTGGATTCCAAGTTTGTTAATTAAAAGCCGGTTTTCAACTTTTGCTCTAAATTAAAATTACTGCATCATAGTAATTCTTTTTGGCAACTCTGGTTGTCTGAGCCAGCTTATACGTATCTCGACTAATTCTGAAAGCTCATTCCCATAGCCAACTTACGGGCAAATTGATCATAATTTGACAATTGTAGTTTATGTGACAGAATCCAAATCTAATATGTTATTTAGAGTAGAATCTAAAGTTCGTTTCTGTAGTTATCTCAAGCACCCCCTGCTTATCCTATCCTAATCACTATGATTAGAAAGGAAGAAAAGCTGTTTGAGAAATGAGAGCAGCCAAAAAGAAATTATGTTGCGGTGGTAACCCACATTAATTAATTAGTTAAAGCAGCTTAATTTTTTTTTAATCAAGGTGGTGGTAATCCCACTTTAAAAAAGTAATAATTATTTAAAATTACTAGAGAAGTTCCATTTTTATTGTACAAATCCAAATGTGAGTTATTTTTTAAATTATCCCAAATGGGATTGATTCCATTTAAATCTGTTTGGAGCAGATGTATGTTAAGCAATTTTTGGTACACGTTTAGGATGAGGAATTAAAAGCTACGATGCTAATCATGATTATGATGATGATAAAGTTAATTAGCATGAATATTAACCTAATGCATGCATTATTCCTCCTAATTAATTACCTGAAAAAAGTTTATCGAATCGTGATTAGTTGCGTATGAGATGGACCGCCTTTTTAAATTAATAATATTATTAACGTAATTTATGTATTCCCAATTTTCACATGAGGTGAAATATCCTTTCTTTTTTCATAAAAATTATATTTTGGGCTCTTGTTTCTGTTAATTTATTTGGTTTTTTCTGAAGTTGGGCGTATTTCATGATCATACTTCAGTTCCATATTTTAGTTTCAGTACAAAACAAGACATTTTTGACAAAATTCGGACAAAAAAACAAAAACAAGGTGTTCTCGAGTCCTCCAAACGCAGCAGTGAGCTACCGCTGAATCCCAATGCCGACGGTGGCTTTACATCGGGCAGGTTTGGCCCATGCCGACCGTGCCTCATCAATATCCTTATTCACCACATATTTTTGTGCGGTCCAATATTAAAGTTAGGTTAGTTGGTTATCTTTATAAATAATACATCGTCACATGAAAGATGAGAGGGTTAATCGTTGTGAAAAGCAAATGAGATAATTTTTTAATTAATTATTTATATGCTTATAATTAGCTATCAATTAGGCCTAGTATAATTGTGGGATCTTCGATTAGTAACATTCCTTTGAAGAAACGAATCAATTAAGAATTAAAAATCGTAAATTCACATTAATATATAAAGAAAAAATCTACAAATATTTAAAAAAAGAGAGTATGAATGACGACGGGCTATATTGTTAATTTTGGTTAGTGGGATTTTGGGTTTGTTTTTTTCTGCTGCTTTTATTTTTTAAAAACTGACAGCATTTTGTTTCTTCTCAACAAAATCACATAAGTGATAATGAATAAAAATAAAAAATAACAAAAAAAACAAAATCTGGTTAGTATGGGAAAGGAATATCCAATTGTTCGTGGCGTGTACGTCGTGTAGTGCAACATAAAGATTACCTAAATGCGGGACCCGCTCTTCACTCAATCTTGGAAAGTGGGGCCTATCCACCTTCTTGCTAAACAAAAATTACCGTAACTGTAATACGAAAAAGAGTGTTAGCGAAAATCAATCAACACACTATATAGAATACGAAAACATTAAAAGAATCGACGACAAGATTTACGTGTTTCCCTCACTCTGCTCTTGACTTCTTTATTAGAATTTCTCGGTACCTCTCTATATGAGTCACAAGTTCTAACAAAGGATACTGCTAATATCTACCTAGGGTGAGTTCTCCATTGGATTTTATTAAAAATTTGATAAAATCAAGCCCTTGATTTATTGGTGAGGAGAGTTGATAAAATTTTTAGATTTTTGAATGCAAAAATCTACAAATTTTATCAACTCTCTTCACCAATAGATAAAATAAAGGGCTTTATTTTATCAAATTTTGATAAAATCCATTGGAGAACTCACTCCTAGTATGTTGAGGATAATATGTACATAATGACAAACTAGTTCCAACATTAATGCATATTTCACAGATATCAATATACTTTCACGGCTATTAATACACTTTTCTCGAATGTCTATGCATTTTCTACTTATTATCCTCCACCCTTCTGGTTGAGGTTAACATGCTAAAGATAACTTACAGAACTGGCGTTAATGTTTAAAATACGTATTAAAATCTGTGAAAAGTATATACAAATACGTGAATGTGTACTGAAAAGTGAAAAAATACATTGAGTTATGTGATTTTTCTTAACTTATTAGCAGGCTGTCAATAGAATGATCCTACTTTAGTGCAACCATACTAGCAAAAATGCAAATCAAAAGATGTATAGAACCGAACAAACACACTGCAACAATCGATCAGATAGACGGGGTTTACTTGTATTTGAGGTTGTTAAACAAGTCGAACCCTGAAGTATTGAAATTTAGGCTGACATCTTAACGACTTAAAAAAAAAAATACTCCTATGTTAAAAAGCTAGATTTTGTTATCAATCGTACCATTTTTAAACATGCTATAATTGAGCATATCAGTAGTCATTCTCGAGTGGCTTGAATTCCTTTACCCATCATAAGCTAAATGATGTAGGAGGGGTCGCGTCCTCGTTCCTTGAGCAATTGGACCGTACACGGCCCAAGCGGCACAGTTAGGTCACGCAGGTCCAACGTTGGCGAAATGGGCTAGAGTCCGCGTTTCGAAGCGAAACAGACTTCTGCACATTTCTCATCGCCATTTTGGCGATGATCAACGATGGATTTTGGCCGTTCGATGCCATCTAGGCCTTCAAACGGGCAATTTTGCCATTTTAGGAAATAATAGATTTGCTAATAACTTTTAGTAGGAAATTCCGTTTTTGTTGCCGTCTGTTTTGGCAACCTTATATTTCTTTCTAGTTTTTAATTCTGCCAATTATTTCCGAATTTCTATTTTTGGTAATTTTCGTAATTTCTTTGATTTCGGCTTGATTAGCAAGTCAAATCTTTTTGTTATTTGTTTCCTAATTGGATTGGGGTTTCTTAGCACTATAAGTATCATTGTAAGCCTATTGGCAGAATTCGGTTGTTTATGAATTAAGAAAATCGAGTTTTTACTCATTATCGTTTGTTCAAAGAGAGAGTACCTATGGCTCAAACATTATTCGTGTTTTCTACTTGCAAGTAATTTCGTAAAAGGAGGCTGCCCTGCATCACTAAACAAGAGTAAAAGAATATTCAAGTTCAATTTATTTTGATAAAATTAATTCCTAAACGAGCTTTAGATGAGTCAAATAAAAGTTTGAACACGAGTACATTTTAGGCTCCATTTGTTTCAACGTAAAATGTTTTCCGGTAAAATGTTTTACCTATTTTCTCTTGTTTGGTTGAACAAAAAGGGGAAAAAAAACATTTTCCATGTAAAATATTTTCCATCATATGAGCACAATAGTTTTACTCTCAAAACTTCTGTAAGTCATTTTTTAAAAATATTCAAAAATGAACCCCCTAAATTTGGTGGTGACACCATTAGATAACTCCTAAAAGTCCACAAAAGTTGCTTCTTTGTGTGGTTTGTTTGAATCCTTGTCACTCATTTTGTTCTTTTGACAAGGTGAGGTTGCTAGGTTGAGCTTTAAATGTGATTGTTTTTTTGGAACAAGACTTTTAGTTGCCATTACTGTGACACTTTTATTTAATTTACGGTTGATAAAAATATTTGATATTTATGAGTGACCCCACACTTCCGAACGCTTGGAGTCACCACTGAGTATTTATCATTAATTTAGCAAAACCTAAAAGATTCTAAATTATAGCTCTTCCAAATGATGATTTTGAGAGGAGAGGGATAGCTTGCGTTACCATTTGCAATGAGAGGAAAGATGCCCCATTAATTTTTTCAACGTTACCCTAAGAACAATACAATTTAATCCTAAACGTAAATTACGGTTAAGCGCCTTAGTCTTGCCTAACCGTTCGGATCTTATTTATTCCAAGACACAAATAATATTATCACTACTTTCTTTCGCAAATTTCTTGAGTCCGTCACTGTCCATGTTACGTTGGTGCTACAGAAAACTGAAAAATTTTCCACCCATTTGAGAGCCAAAGGGAAATGTGTTGAGGGTGGCAGGCAAGGCATATACTAGTGGAGGCCTAGGGGTCCCAAAACTCTCTTGGTCCCATATGTTATCCGCCCTATTTTCCTCCGTGTCTATGATTCCAAAGATAAATGTGCCACTTGAGCCCAGACAACTGATTTTGGGTTCAATTCAGTAATCTATGGTAGATTTGGTGTTCGATGCCGCAATCTATTCTGCGAGTGAAGAATTTGGGTGGTAGGGTATCACATGGTATCTGACGTAATACCCGTAACGCTCTATCACAGCCGCTCATCTTAATAATCAATGATACAAATTTTGAATAAACTTATCTCAAAACTCTTCTTTAGAAGAGTTTATTTAAAATCTGGACCGTTTAAAACATTTTAAAATCTGGACGGTTGGGATGCTTGCCGGGTACTGCCATGTGGTGCCCGCCCGGTACCCAAAAGTTTCTCCTATTCTGGAATGTAAGGGGATTGGATAGAATTTACTTATCCCAAGGATTAGACAGGATTTTGGGTTCAATTCTGTAATCAAATCTCCCCTCATTTACTTTTGACAGAGAGAAGGTCAGTTTTTACTTTAATCCAACTGGACATGATTAAATTTATGGCGTCAATAATCGAAATGCAAAGTTATTGGTTAATACTAGTTTTAAAGCTCCCTAATCATTGTTTGGACAATTAAGTTGACCATCTTGAGATTGGGTTCATGCAAGAACATCAATCCAATCCAAGAACGTTTTAAAAACTTGACCACTTCTGAAGTTACCTTCCTTTTTTACCTTAAGGTTGTGTTTGGATGACTAAAATCTTGAGTTGGAATAGGAATGTGATTACCGGGAATCAAATTCTTGGGAATTTCCTTGGGTAGGAATAGAAATATAATTACTGGGAATCAAATTCCTAAGAATTTGATACTTGGAGTAATTTCATTACAATGTTTGGATTAATTAAGTAATCTTACGTAGGAAACAATTATTTTGGAAATTTATTGAAATCAACGTTTCCTTTTCTTATTGAATGCACCAGGAATCTGAGATTCCCATGGGGTAGGGGAGGAATCAGATTCCCACACAGTTTGGGAATGTGATTCTTGGTTGAATGTGTCATCAGGAATCACATTCCTGTTCCTAATTGTTCCAAACATCGGAATCAGAAAACCAAGGAGTCACATTCCTATTCCTGTTTGTTCCAAACATTGGAATCATGAAAAGAAGGCATCACATTCCCATTCTCCCTCAAGATTGCTGCCATCCAAATTGAGCCTAAAGATATTGATATTTCTTCTAATTAGAAGCCATAGGAATTCCATGTATCTATATTAAATCAAACGGGACGTTAGGGGTGGGAATTTTTGACACTGGGATGTAAGTTCGGAGATTTTTTTGAAAATTTTCCAATCTAATAAGTTAAGCTACATTATACGAAATTTGGTCTTTCACGTAAAGACTTAATGATGTGATGACTTTCTCGAGCTCACACACTCCATGAAATGGACATCTTTATCTTGATTGACAAAATTTGAAGATATCCAAATGCACAAAATAGTCATCTAACTGAACAAAAAAACCCTAGTTATCTGGGATGCACACTTTTTTTCCAATACTTTGCCAAATAAAAGGACAAGGTTTTAAAGCAAACAGGGCTGCCTTTGAGAAAAGACAACAAAAGCACGAGACAGAGACCCCCATAAATGCCGATTGCGTGGAGTCTAAGAACACTACCAAAGAAAATAGACAAATTTTATCAAGTTTTGCTTTGCTATTTTGTTGAAGGAATTTTACTTATTTTTGAAGTAGCAAAAACGTCTTTCTTATACTTTGTGTTTAGTTTTGAGAATGTACCTGCTTCAAGGTATTCATGATTAATATAAATGAGCGCATATCGTCTCTATTCTAGTAAACTTGAGCCGGGTTGTTCTCGCATGTACCATTTTAATGAATTTGATTCTTTGTTTATGTATCTCGTATGTATATATCATTTACGAAAAGATTTAACTTGATTTGATCGATGATCTAGCCTTAGAATTCAATTAGTTGTTCTGTAACATCTATACATGACGAATATTATGTTGATGGATATCAATGGTTACAAAAATCAAATCAAGTCATGAATGACTTACGTATCGTGATAACAATACGAGCCATTTTGATTATTGAAACGAGATTCAAAAGATCGCTCCCGCCTGTCTAGTTGTTTGATTGGGGAAAAGCTACCCTTTTTTTTTTATGATTGAGACTTCTACTTGGAATGAAGATATGGCTTTTTCGACACCTAATATTTTTTTTTTTGCCCTAAATGAAAAATTATTAAATACTCCTTCTCCAACACACATTAGCGAGGACTTGGGCACTTCGCCACGAAATGATATAAACCACTATATGATGAGGAGACGCTCGGAAGAACATCGTAGCGGCGCTCCAAGAACAATGAATATTTACCTCTCCTAATAAACGGTCATCGTTTTAAATTGGCATTCAACAAAAAAGAGGTGCCTTTGGGAAAAGAAAAGCAAAAAGAGACAGACCCAAACAAAATGCAGAAAGCGTGGAGTCCCAGAACAGAACACAAAAAGACATTTCATGTTAGCTTTGAAACCGTTTCCTGTTCCCTTCTCTGTTTTCTTCAACGCCTTTTTTCCTACTCAGTCTCGGTTACTACAAATTTTACGTGTCACACCACCCTAAAGTTTCCCTCTTTTTGGTCCAAAAGGCTGTAAAGGTCTTTCAAATATAGGTATCTCTCAAGCCAAAACAACAACAATGTCTTGTGAATTGCTTAAGCTACATAGCCGGCGCTTATTAGTCTGGTTGGTTGGTTGGTTGGTGGGTAGGTTTGTTATCTATTCCGTTGATCAGGGTTTAATTCTTAGGTTTAGGTCGCAATAAAGTAACTTCTTGTGAATCCCTTGGTCCCGGGATTGATGGCCTGCATTTGAACTGGCCAAAAAGATAATTAGTCGCTATGCACATATATATACTAGCGCTTAGTCCGGTTGGTTGGTTTATTGGTGGGTAGGTTTGTTATCTACTCCATTGATTAGAGTTTAATTCTTAGGTTCAGGTCGCAATAAAATAACTTCTTGTGAATCCCTTGGTCCCAGGATTGATGGCCTGCATTTGAACTGGCCAAAAAGAAAATTAGTCGCTATGCACATATATATACTGGCATGGACACCTGTGACAAAAAAAAAAAAAAAAAAAAGAGAAAAAAAGTGCTTTGCTAAATGGTGCACCACATTACTTCAGTCAGTTTAGTGGGCCCGATTGAATTTTTTCAATCAGAATTCAGTTGACGTGTGCGTATATCAAGCGTCTCATTATCATGAAAAACATCAATAATGTAGAAAGTGTGATATCATTAAATTCCAAAATTAGTCGACGTGCGCGTCCATTGTGAAGCAGATTGTTGAGCAAGTGACATCTTGTGCTAGCTCTTGGAAGAAATCTGTTCGGTCTTCTGATAATCTCAAGTTTAGTTTGGAGTGGGGGATCCCTGAGATTGTTTTCCATCCATAGTTTAGGAAGGACTTGTAGTTAGGCTTTGGCTGTATTTTGGTTCTCTCTCCTCAATGTATTGGGTTTTGTTTAATATGGGATTTGAAAATTTACATCAATCAAGTAAGACATCTCATTTTCATCAATGGGTGTGGAGCTGCCTTATCAACCGATACTCAACACTTATAGCAAAGAGTAATTATTTAATAGTCTCGGAGCACAACCGTGTAGTGTTCCCGTCTCCGGATCATTTCAGCATGTATAGTTATAGACTTATAGGGGTTCCACACACTTAATGGTTCAAAAAAAAAAAAAAACTTCACAAAAATATGCGGTGTTAAATTTACCCAAAAAAAAAAAATATGGGGTGTTAAAATATTCTGAAACACTACGTGACTGTGTTCCGAAAACAGTGAATAATTAGACTTGGTAAATGTAATCATTCCATATAAGACTAATTCCTGATGGCATCACAACCCAAATAATGGAAACATGGAAAGCTCCATTCCCTTTTTTTAACTAACAGCTCCCATTGAAAAGCCTCTTTTGAGTACAGTCGCTCTTACAGGACACACAGACTAGGTATAAGTTCTTTTAACATAACGAAAATTTTACGGACACAACATTCGGGACACAAGACTCACATGGGGTGAAATTCATACGTGAATCTGACATATATTGATCCCACCCGTGTAAACACTGTGTCCAAATGTTGTGTCCGTGGTATTGTTGTTAACATAATTCCCATAGAACAACACTGTATACTTGAATTGTGGGACCAGATTGAGTGTTTGGCTTTGCCGTACTTGTACCCTGTGCAGCTATTAATTGTACATCAGATATTCAGATATGTAAGAATCCCTGGTAATGTACAGTGTCCGCCAACAATTTTGATCCAAATTCTCTGAAATCATAAGTGGGATTTACTGTATGCTTAGATATAGAGCAAGTATATTTCAGTAGGTCCCACCTCCCGACCAAAAATGACGACATAAATCACCAATATCCATTGAGCACTAACCAACTCCGCCCCCTCTCTCTCTCTCTCTTACTTGCCCATTAAAAAAAAAAAAACCCCACACTCTGCCAGCTCTAAAGCTCCGTTTGTTTGGACGTAATATTTTACATTCAAACAAACGGAGTCTAAAGGTTGGCCTTGTTGAATATGCTTGGAATTTAAGAGTTCATTTTCCATTTTAAAATTTAATCTTTGTTTTTTCTTACAAACAACTCTTTTACCCACCTTGTAGATGATATAAACAATAAAATTGATTTTTTCTGTAATAGCTCAAACTTTTAAATTAGTTGATGGTTAAAAATCTAATACGATGTCAAAACAAGTAATTGATGTTCGAAACGCATCGCCTACTTATACACATATTTAGCCTGTTCATGGAGAAGAGTTTAGCTACACGTGAGTGACATGCAGAGGATATAAATAATAAAATACCCATCTCTGCAATAGCAAACTTTTAGATAATTGGTGGTTAACAATCTAATAATACGTGTAAACATATGAAAAAACTACGAGAACGGCTATAGTTATTAGTCTGAGGTGTGCAAGCTGACCCCGAACATCTGGTTTTAATTAAAAAAAAAAAAAAAAACAGAGAGGACTCCTCTTCCTCTCCCTATAAATAAGAGCTGAACCGCTCTTTGCCGTCTCATCCACTCCACTTCACATTCCAAACCCACCAACACCTCTCTCTCTCTCTCTCTCTCTAAAACCAACAACACAACATTCCAATACCCACATTTGTTTCATCTCAAAGAAACTAGTAATATACAAAAAATGATGAGCGCAGCAGCTTCACACATTCCGACGGCGTCGCCGGTGCAGAGGTCGCCGTGGCACTCGCCGGTGCCGTACCTATTCGGGGGCTTAGCTGCTATGCTGGGTCTCATCGCGTTCGCCCTCTTAATTCTCGCTTGTTCCTACTGGAAGCTCTCGGGCTACCTCGACAACAGCGGCGGCGACGCCAACTCAGACGAACCAGACCTCGAGCTCGGCGAAATAGACGAAAAAAAGAAATTACCCCCGGTGATGGAGGAGAAATTTCTGGTGATAATGGCTGGACAAGAGAAACCCACGTTTTTGGCGACCCCGATTTCGAGCAGAGCTTCGTCTTTTGGGAGTAATTGTCCGAGCTGTGGTGTTGGTAGTTGCAGTAGCAGTAGCAGTAGTAGTGAGATGAGTGAGAAAACAGAGGAGGGAGAAGACGGGAAAGAGAGATTGAAACAGGGAAGTGGGTTGGATCAGGTACAAGTAGGGAACACGGAGAACCATGAGACCGCAGATCAGATCCCTTGATTTGATTTGATTTGCTTCTTCTTCTTCTTTCATATGATTATGATTTGGATAATGAGAATTTGAATTACAGGGGTTTGAATGTGGGTTTGCATGGTAGATTCATGTGGGAGAAAAAAGAAATCCAAATCCTTGTTTTCTTTTCTTTCTGGATTCCGGAAAATATGTAAATACCAATTTTAGAGAAGGAAATGGAAGAGTTGAGAGGTTTTTCTGTTCATTTTTTGCCTTTTTTTTTCTTTCACTTTTTGGTTGATAATAGTAATTGATTTTGAGGAAATTTCAATTGTTTTTTTCCATACGATATACATCGATGCGGGGTTCGGGAAAGTTTTGTTAACTACTAAAAAAAAGTTCGAAATTTCTTGATAGACTCGAACTCAAATCTCAAATGGACTATCAGCCACATCTTAAAAATTCCAAATCTTGAAAATTCCAATTGAATCTACAGAAAAGAGAATGAGAAAAATGCTCTCTTTCGAAAATTCGAAAATTCAGTGGAAATTTTTCTGCAGACTTTTCAGAATTTTGACAACTGTTTTTCTCCTCTTCCTTGTTATCTGGCTTCAACTTTCTTTGATCCTTTTTTTTTTTTATTAACAAATTTAAAATCAAGCAAGACAAAATTATTTTGCTTCTCATTTTATTTGCCTCCATTTACAAATACAAATTAGCAAAAAATATTAATTTTCCTCCATTTCTTTTACTTTCCACATCCTTGGATCCAAACACAAGTTTAAGAATTAATCTAGATATTCTTTTAATTTTTTGTTGAAAGGTTGATATGAATGATTGCAAACTAGATTGAGGATTGATCCCGTGTACAAAACGAACTATGCCGTATAATGTATCATCGACCGTCAGTACTCAAAAAGAATTATATCGTGTAGTGTATTATCCAACCGTTCATTTTAACAATGGTTGCGACTTCTGTCCAATATGCGGCAACCCGAAAACTGTACTACCCCGTTAATTTTAGCCTAGCCTCGTTACCCCACCCCATAGGCGTGTTATCATTGTTAACGTCTTTTTATGGCAAAAAAAATGGATAAATTTATCTATAACTAAATCAGGACAATAAGTGCCGAAAACCAAAATACCAAATTAACCCATTTGAGGCTGGAGCAAGTTACCACGGTTAGTTAAATTTCTACCTATCTTATAACATGAAATAAAATTCTGCTTTTTGCTTAAATGTCACATAAATTTTGTGATATCTCGGAGTGTTCAAACTAATTTACGCTCACTAATATTTGAGAACAACGTTACTAAACGATATTTTCATATATATTTCTTGATGAATTATTCATTGTGCATTTGTTATATGAATTATGGAATACATCCAACAAGATACACGAGCAAATAACTAGCAGAGAAAAAGGGAAGTTCGCGAGTTTCTGCTCAAGAGAGGAAATACTACCAGCTTTATTTTTTTCATATTTTTTTTAGGTTATGATATAAGGTTTTTTGTTTTGTTTTGTTTTTATTTTTTTTTTGGGATTAGGTGATTATAGTAATATAAAAACAGCATCTCATTGATTAGTGTTGTCCTGTTTGTTAGAAAATCTGTGGGCAAAGGTTAACAACTCTTTTTGGGATCCAAATCTTTTGCTTTTTGGAGTGGTATACACAACAGCAAGCATTGTAATGTTGAGTGCTGCCATTATTTATGTGGCACTGTACCATTGAGTCATGGTGCTAGGCTACTGGGACTTCCATTAAGTGTATTAATTGATTTAGATATTAATCTAGAATTATATATATATATATATATATATATATATATATATATATATATTTTTTTTTTTTTTTTTTTATGGTTCCACTTCTAAAACGGACTCCGGACTTCCGGACCTCCATGATCCGAGCATTTTTTTGACGATCCGAACCGTCCAATGTGTTCAGAAGGTGTTTTCAAGGGTCCACGCGGAAAATCTTCAAAAAAAAGTACCGGGAAGGGCTTGATCCAAGCAGTTTTTCGCAAAAACTGTAATATTCTGAACACATTGAACGGCTTGGATTTTCCAAAAATAATTTGCAACACAAAAAAAATCAATTTTTTCTTATTTCCGGGAGGAGTGGACTAGAAGTTTTTCGTATATATATATATATATATATATATATATATATATATATATATATATATATATATATATTAAACAACATACAACAATCATTGTGAAAAGTGATTCATCATGCCTTTCATATGGTTAATCCCCCTCAGCTTAGTTGAAACATATGATTAACTTAGCTTGTTATTGAATCCGTCGTTGTTAGAATATATGCAGATTATCAGTACATCACACTGATAAACGAGTCGAGCAATGAGTTGTTCAAGATTGGGTTTAAAACTTAATGTAAGTTCGAAAATATGTTTAAGCTTAATTGGTTGCTATGGGGTGAGGTGATCTCAAATTAATGAGTTTTAGTTGAGATGACCGCACGTTTATTTTGAGTTGCTTGAATTTTTAAACATCACAAGTTAAAAAGTCAAGTAATATATAGCTTGTTCGAATTTGATTTGAAACCTTAAGGATCTATTAACAAAATGTTTAAGCTTGATTTGACCAATATTGAGCGAGCTAACACGATTTCGAGCTCAAACTGTCTGGTTTGTTTGTCAATCCTAATTAGTGTGTAGAGCAGTGTTATGAACACAGATGTTTGCACATAAATACTTAATTACAGATCAGATGCGTTTGAAGTCGTCCGTTGTGCATAAGTCCCACATAATGCTTTTCGCACCCATGGGCGGAGCCATGAAGGGACAAGAGGGGCACTTTAATTTTTCACAAGAATTTTTGATAGTTTGGAGCTAAATTTTATAATTTTGACTCCTCAAAAATCTCATAAATTGCCCCAACTTACTTAAAATGCATAGAAATCCCCAGTTTTTTTCTTTTTTTGAGAGTTGATAGTATTAGAGACTATCATATATTATTTCGAAAAATAAGAAGTCATTGAGATTAACTATAAAGCAAAAATACATGTATCAATGTATATTTACTTATAGTTAACCTCTTAATTTAGTTATTTCTTTACATGAGCAAATAAAAATAATAACATGCATAAAGATTGGAGTAATTTTTGAACCCACAAACTTAAAATTCTGCTTCCGCCCCTGTTTGCATCCACTCGTGCAAAATACGGTTCTCATGACTCATGCATTTCGGACATTTATGCCCTTAACATTTTGTATTGGATATGATGATCTGAACTATGGAAGACAAATCAATATAGACGTCAGAATGTTGCAGTACTTACAAAAACACTGGCCATGAACTGTTTAGTCCATGAACGAGGGAGAGAGAAGATCACGGGGGATGCGGCAGGCAGAAAATGTTTCTTCAACAGTATGGAACTTTTGTTTGTTTTAAAATAGTGCATTCCATTCCAGTACGCTAATTAGGTGTGTTTTGGCTTAAAAAGTTAGTTGGCTTATTTTTTGTCTTTATTTGATTTTTTTTTCGTGTTTTTTAGTTTTACGTCAACTTTTTGTGTATTATTGGTTCGTCTCGGCGAGAAGAATAAAAAAAGTAAAAAATTATGCTTGAATCATAATTTTTTTAATAAAGACAAAAATAAGTCAAAAAATCAACTTTTTACACTTTTTTCGATCTTATTCAAAAAAATTGAGAGTTCTAGTCATAATTTTTTACCTTTTTGGATTCCTCTCGTCGAGATGAACCAATAATACTAAAAAAATCAATGCAAAACTAACAAACGCAAAAAGAAAAATCAAATAAAGACGAAAAAATAAATTAAGTTGGCTTTTTAGGCCAAATCTCACCTAAAGTATGAAGAATTCGCTGCATTCTTTTCTTCACATTTTTTTCTTGAGCAAAACAGGAATATGCCAAGTGTACGTATGATACACATCTTGCTTTTTGCACCTCTTTTATCTTTTCTTTCTTTCTTCCAGATATTGAAGGATAGTTCAGTGGTTGAATTCACTCTCATTGCAACATCTCTCTCTATAAGGTCGGGTGTTCAACTCTAACCAACCCCTCCTCTACCTTTTAGGATTATGGTTGCAAGTGGTTCTGCTCGGTCGGTTTTGAAATTCCTACTTCGGTGTAAAAATAAAACCACAAAGCAATAAGTAGGGAATGAATAAAAAATACGAAGAACACCGGATATACGTGGAAAAACTCTAAACGGGAAAAAACTATGGGAAGGAATCAAACACTATAAAAAAACATTGTACGGTTACAATCACACTTACTACACAATTGATAATCCTCACAATTGATTCAAGAGCGATAACCGAATCCTCGTTCACCGTACCCCGTGCTTGACTGCCGCCGCCTCGAATCCTCAAGCCTTCCAATTATCCTTCCGGAAATCCACCGGAAGCAATTCAATAGTAAAGATTGAAAGTGATTCAAACTTCTTGGAGAAAACTTGGAAGAGTTTTGATTGATAGAACTCCAAGACCCACAAATGTATTCTTCTTCTCTCAAAGATATATTCAGTAGTTGCTCTCCAAAAGACGTATTTTTTTCTGTCAGCCACACAAGTTAATTTATAGACTTTTTACCCCCAGCAAAAATTGCTCGAGCCATTTCTCCAGCTGTGAAACAAAATCAATAAAATCTCTCCATCATTGATTGCCTAATCATGCCATAAACATGGCTGAGAATCCCGTGCATTTTTATTGCCAATTCCTTGCCAATATTCCTTCCTTGTTTGAGGAAGATTTTCTTGATGGTAGAAAATCTTTCCATTGCTCTCCAAACTTTCCAATAGACCTCATATCAATCTTGTGCAATTTAGTCCGTAAAATTCACTGCTACCAAACACGTGCACCTTGACTAACTAACAACTCTTGGTCCTATGTTACAAAATAAATTTAATTCCTTCCACTTCCTATACAGACACTCTAAAATAAATAAAAGAAATTACAAATGAATAAACTGGGATACATGTGAAAGTGTGTTTTGTACATGAAAGTGCCAACCAAAAGGGAACTCGGCCTATGGAGCTTACAGGTTTCCTTGGGAAAATTAGACTTAACGTGATTTAATCAGGTTTTAATTATTGAGTACTGAAACAGATCAATACACATCATGCTTTTTTATTATCTTTCTTTCTTTTAGATATTGAGGGATAGCTCATTGGTTGAGCTCACACCTCTTAGAGCACCTCCATCTATAAGGTCGGGTGTTAATTAACTCCCACCGACCCCTCTTCTTCCTCTTTAAGTTTAGGGATGTAAGTGGTTCAATTTAGCCAGTTTTTTAGTGAAAAATAAAACCGATTTAATCGGTTTTCAATTATTGGGTACCGAAACCGACCGATAATATAAACAAACTGCACCAAACCGTATTGTGTTTAGGCAGTTTGGTTTAGTGTGTTTCATCGATTTGGATTTTACATATAATTGGTCCAATTCCTCATTGTAAACAAAACCTAATGTACTCTTTACAACAAACACAATAAGTGAATGGTAGTTTTACCAAATAAAGGTAACTAATTAACTATCAAGTAGTAAACTAAGGACTTGTAGCCTAGCAGTTATCTCCTAGTTCTCCCACAAAGGAGACCAGGGTTCGAGTCTCAGCAGAGGTATTTGAAATTTAGGGCTATGAATAGCTTCTAGACCCCCTTTGGATTAACTCACTAACTCCCCCCGCAAAAAAAAAAAAAAAAACTATCAAGTAGTATATTAAATTCAAAACTCTACCCTTGAAAAAAGAAAAGCTACTACTCAAATTGAATGACAAACAAAACCATACGATGTTCTGGGGGGTAACTTATATGAATCGCGAGGTTCGGTCGATATTGGTTTCAAATGGTTTGTAGTGTCTTGAACCGTTTTCTAACTGCAAAACTGATTTCTTTTCGGTCATCCAAACCACCCGATCCAATCAAATGTAAGAAACCGGTCAAAATTCACATATCGTTTTGGTTCGGTAAGTGCAGTTTAAACGGTATGATCAATATTCCTTACATCCCTACTTAGGAGTTAGGATAGAATAGATGCTGGTAAGGTTAAATATTGCCAACAACAAGAATCAGTTACTCCAATTTTCCTGTGTATGAATTTTTGTACTTGTTGCGGACTCAGATATACATATACATGAATTCAAATTTCAATGGAAGGATTGAAGATTGAACACCATAGATAACGACACACGTCTCAAATACGTTGCCACAAATATTGTCGTACAAGAAGATCAGTGCGCGCATGCACTTTCAGTTTTCCATTATGGAACTTGGCAGACGCGATTTTTGCTATTTTTATGGGCAATTCTAGTATTTGGAAACAGAGTTGCAAGAATATGTGGCCTTCTTTTGATTGTCAAAACATGATTATTATTGGATTGATTTGCTTACATATGAACAGGTAGAAGAATGAAATTGAAGTGGCACTACAGCAACATCCATTAGAGTCAGCATCAAACATTCCTTGCAATTTTCAAACCATGAGAGCTACTATTCAATCTCTTCAAATTTGCCCTACTTACAAATTGATCAAACAGATCTCTTCAAAACCCTAATTCTTATGACGAAAAGCGATAGATCTATAAATCCCACATTCGGATTCTTGTGGTTCAAGATTGCCACATTTTGTTCAACCGAAAAAGATATGAGGCTCGGGGCCCGGGGGGCGAGGATCATGACATGCATTATATATTTGCTTGGTGTCAAATCTTGGAATTCCATGGCCATGTGTAATGATAGAGATGTATATACATTGCTGAGATATGCAATTGTCTATTCCTGAAAAGGGTTTTGAAAATTACAACTCAGCTTTTTTCTAATATTTATCTGGCTAGAAATGGGGCAACTGTCAATGGATTGACTCAACCATTTTTTCTATCAAATTCGTACTACCAAATGGGTAACATGAAATCTATTCAACTATTTGTATAGGTGAAAATAGTCGGGCTAGGTTTGCAATACATAACACCTAGAACTCATGCGTGTCCAAGACCGACGCGTAAATAAACGGGCTTCATTAAATATTTTCAAACCCAACCCAATTGAAATTTCATTTTCCAAATTATTCGAAATAATTCATCTATTTTTCTGTAGGTTTGTTACACACATTAACAACTGTACCAAATCTCTCACATGAGATATGTGGGACTTACCACTCATATGTGGGTCCCGCATATCCCGTATGAGAGAGTTGGTGCAAAGTGTTAGTGCCTATATCTTTTCTCATTGTTCCGATACATTATACTTTATTTGTGCGATGTACGTAAAACTCAAACGAGTCTAATCTTATCGGCCAAAATAGTAATCTCAATTTCCTGAAAACGCAGGCTGGGCTGGACGGGAAGAAAGGTTTGGTATACTATAAGCTACGTTCAGTCAAGGCTTTGGGTAAGCTGGGCTGAATCTGGCCCATACAACTGGGCTCTTTTGACGAATTCTTTTTGTTCATTCATGGGGTAAAAAGATCAGTCCAAATAGCAAATCAACTTAACATTGTTGTCAGCTAAGCTGTATTTGGATGTCAGATTTTTCCTGTCCAGTACAGAAAAGTGTTTTGTAATTACCAGTAAGGTAAGTCATTTTTTTAATTACCTCTAAGTACAACCTCATTAATAAAATTACCCTTCTACCCTGCAAACACAAATTTACTCCACCTCCCACTCCCCACTTTCATCCACCAGCATCCACTTCCGGTCGGTGAACTTCTCCGGCAGTCGACTTTTCGGCTGGCGAACTTCTCAAACTCACTGAAACTAACCAACACAGCTTTATTTTCCCCAGATCTAGGAAGTTCACAGCTTGCGAACTTTTACGGCCGGTGCCGGTGACTTTTTGTTGCCGATAATTTCGCTGCGAATTTGTATAAAATATTGCGAATTTGTAGAAAAATAGGATAAAAGAGGACAAAAACATAAAGGAAGATAAAACTATGGCCAGCGAACTTTTCCGGCCGACAAAATTTTACTGCAAATTTGTATTCCAACAATCAGATCGCAACAATAACTAGCAAAATACCAACAAACTCACTGAAACTAACCATCACAACTTTATTTTCCGTAGATCTAGGAAGTTCACAGCCTGCGAACTTTTACCGCCGGTGCCGGTGACTTTTTCCGACTGATAAATTTCGCTGCGAATTTGTAGAAAAATAGGATAAAAGAGGACAAAAACATGGCTGGCAAACTTTTCTAGCCAACAAAATTTTACTACGAATTTCTATTCCAACAATCAGATCGCAAAACTAACTAGCAAAATACGAACAAACTCACTGAAATTAACCAACACAACTTTATTTTACCTAGATCTAAAAAGTTCACAGCCTGCGAATTTTGTGTTAGAACACTGCAAATTTCAGATCTTCCTATGAAGCGCTCTTCAAAACCCCAAGAATTTCATATCATAGTACTTGCAGCTATCACTCTTCTTCAGCACTCTCCCAAACATCTTCAATCAATCAATCTAAAAAAACACAAAAACCAAAACAAAATCAAGATCGATCAATCATAAACAGATCGATGCGTTTAAATTTAGAGCGAGAAGGTGACTAAACGTACCGATGAAGAAAGAGAGAGAGAAGGTGGGGGTTGAATTCAGAGGGCAGGAGGAGGAATGTTGGTTAAAAATTTTGTCGTTTGAGAGAGAGAGGGTTTGCTTTGGTCTTGGATCTGTCTTTTACTGGGGAAGGAGACAAATGGCTGAATGGGGGTAATTTTGGGAGAAAGTTGGGTAATTACCTTTGCGGAATTTTAGAACTTGGGCTGGGCTTGGAGGGAATTAACTCCAATATTTTGTACCCCAAAGCCAATTTGAATTACTACAATCAAAATAAGTACCCCAAAGCAAATTTGGGTAACCTTTTAAGGCCTTTTTAGCCAATTTGTCTTTTAAGGCCTTTATAGTGTTGTCTTATAAGAAGTTTGTATGATTTGCATCCATTTTGTGGATTAATTTTTAGGCTTAAAGCCAAATTTGAAAAGTAAAAGATTATGGCAATTAGAGAAAAAAGTTTGAAAACATTATATTTTGGGATCATATTTTAGGTTATATTCATCTTATTGAAGCGAATAATTAGCACAAAAAATCTTACTACAAAACAAAAAACACTAAATGAAAGATGCATAAAAATCGATCATACTCCACCATCATCAATAATAATAATAATAAATAGCCCAAATTGTAGTCAACTTCTGCCCCGCAAAAAAACACTAAACGAAAGATGAATAAAAATCGATAATACTCCATCGTCTTTAATAATAATAATTATTATTATTATAATAAAAACTTAGTCCAAAATTTTTGTCAACTTCTGTCCCACAGTCTCGGTTCTGCATGCAAGTTTTTGAACTTTTTATTATTTTTAGTCGATTTCAGTTATATTTATAGCTATCTATAATTTGGCTAACCAAATGATAGGGACAGGTTGGAATTAGAATAGTGCTAACCTATATGACGAAAAGATTCTATCAGTGACAAACACTTGATTTGGTAGGTTAATGTATTTGCTAAGAGTTTAAATTCTGTCCACCTTTATGGTTTCCATGCAATTTTTGAGACCCACCGTACATTTATTACAGGAATACGAATCGTTCATCTTGCAAAATTTGCAGAGTAGTATATATCCGTGGAAAAAATTATCTTATAACTAACTACGAACTCTAAAAGATGAACAGTGCAACAAACGCACAGTGAACTCTCAATGGGTGGCGGAAACCGTCGGGTTTCCAACTGAGTTGGCAAGAATTTAAACTCATTCGCTAATTCAGTGGAGTATTGTGTTGGTACGGGGTCACATAAGCATCATCATCCATATTAGTTGTAAACTGTAATAAATAATAATTAACTGATGATTGATATTGATTAGTATGTATTCATGATTAAGTTAATTATAAGGTGTTTCAGATCTAAACTCTACGCATATTCCAATGGTCTAACGTTTGAATGTATACAGTACCTATGTCTTTAAATCGCTTTAAAATTTATATTTATACATAAAAATATAGATATAAATAGGACAACCAAAAAAAACCAATTTAATTACACAATAGGACAACCAAAAAAAAAAAAAAAAAACACATAATTGATGAAAAAGTCTCGTGGAGCATTGATTAATTTGGTTCAGCACTGAATAGCCGCCCGGTGCAGTCTGACCAAGTCTAGCCTAAGTTTTCGAATTTAATAAACCCCTGGATCGAGTAGTGTATTTCGTAATATACAAAAAAGCCACATGCAGACGTCTGCTATGAAACTTTAATTAACAAATATTTCTACAAATTCAACTTAAATTGGGATTTTTAGTGTGACAGAATCAAGATTTAATTTAGATTCTTTCTTTATGGACCATTCCACCAAAACTGTCATAAAAGATTGACAATATTTGAGTCTTTTTCAGTCACTAACATCTCAAATTAAAGTTGGCGAATCATACATGTATTCTATGCAAATTAATATCTGGTGGTGGATGGATTGACATCACGTTGCGGTGTTCCAAGACCACAAAATAACCTATTTGTAAAGACATACAAGCCGGCCGAAGTCGACTTGCAAATGCATCTGAAATGACTAAAATAACCTCAACCATGAGCTGGCTTTCCTCAGGATATATATACACATGTATCCCCCACAACTAAATTTTGAAATCCCACCTAAAGCTGGGAAGGCATATGGGGTCTTATTGGTCGCGTACATGCTGTGGTACACAGAAGGTCGATGATGGGTATGTGAAACCACAATTTTATTTTATTTTGCTACATTTTTTGACAAAACATACAAATCATAAATTTTGAAATTAATTTGGGTTTTGTTTGGGTGTTTAATTTTGTAGAATCTATAGTGGAGGAGGTAACATTACCAGTAGTATTAGTCATACATGGAGGATATTCACGTACAAGGAGTTGAGTTCAGCTACTAAAGGATTCAGTGAAGATAACAAGCTTGGCGAAGGAGGGTTTGGTAGTGTTTACTGGGGGAAAACATCTGATGGCCTTCAGGTAATCAAGTTCTTATAACTGGGTTCCGGGTCAGTTTACCCACATGCACATAGAACTTCGTTTTCCTTTTCTTATAACTGGGTTCCGGGTCAGTTTACCCACATCTCGACTATTTTCCAGTACAATACTGGCAGTACCTAAAAGTTAACGATTGAAAAAATTTAGCGGCCCCAAGTTTGTCTTGCTTGCCATCGTCCTCGTTGGGCATGACGTTTCTTCAGGGTTAGTAAGTGCAATTTCTCATTGTTGCTAGAAGTGTTAAATGGACTACAAAATGCTAAAAATAGTTGATGTATTTGAAGAGAATGACCTATCTTGAAATTAATGTTTTAGCACTTTCGGCTAGGGGTAGGAATATATGACATGACACAAAGTTAGCGGGTTAAGATTTACTATTTCTGACACGAAAAACGTATATGACACAATCAGAGAATATGATTGCTAAATAGGTCGGGTTCGTGTTCAATCCGCATAACCCGAAAATGACATGGCTAACTTATTCATCTATTCATTTTGACACGTTAACCCGAATCCAACCCGAAAATGACACGGTTAACCTGCTCTGGACATGTCAATTCATTTTGTGTCAACTCTAACACGACACGAAAAATGACACGGGTATTGTGTAATCGTGTCGTGTTCAGGTCGACACGGGTAATTTCAGGTCGGGTTAGGTTGATTCAACACGTTTAGGTGAATAGGACTTTCGACAAGTACTGACCTGAACCCAAATTGACACGACACAAACACGACCCGACCTGAGATGATGCCCAGCCCTACTTTCAGCTCTTTTAGCAAAAATGGAAAAAGTCACTCTGTGCTGTAGAGCTGGTGGACAGAGTTGATCGACCCACAAGTTTTGGGGAGCAAACCCCAAATTTACTGACATATTCTCCCTTGACATCTTTTTGATATGTTTTGTGTCTTAGTAATAACACCCTGTGCCTTGCAAAATGAATAGATAGCAGTGAAGAGGTTGAAATCAATGAGTACAAAAGCAGAGATGGAATTTGCAGTGGAAGTAGAAGTACTGGGAAGGTTAAGGCACAAGAACTTGTTAAGTCTGAGGGGATACTGCGCGGATGCAGATCAACGGCTCATAGTGTACGATTACATGCCGAATCTGAGCTTGGCTTCTCACCTCCATGGCGAATTTGCTCACGAAGTTCATCTTGATTGGAAAAGAAGAATCAACATTGCACTTGGCTCTGCTGAAGGCCTCCTGTAAGCCTTTTTCCATTCCCATCCCCCCTGTTTAATAACTACTGTTTCCGTTCCAAAATTTTGATCTTTCGCTCTTTTTTCGAATGTCCTATAATTTTCGTCCATTTTGAATAGCCAAAAAGAAAAAGTTAAATCATTTCATTTTCACCTTTTCTTTCCATATTCAAATTCAAATAAAGAAGTGGAAGAAAAATATTGGGTAAAATTCTCTTATATCCCTTCGACTTTCATGTGAATTCCACTTCAGTCCTTCTGGTTTCTATTTGGGCAATAATAACCTTGCATTTTTTTTTTATCACATTTCAATGTGGCCCCTCTATAGCCTTCAGTGCAAAATGCGCTGTCCACGTGACACTTTTCCATGGGTAGATTAGTCATTTACTTCCAACCCCTTCCCCACAAAAATACCTAGCCGATTCCTCCAAAATCTCCCCTGTTTCTCTTTATTTTTACTTCTTTCTCTACCAATTCCTCTAAACACATCATAGATATGCTATTGTAAGTCAACCTAACATTATCAATATTTGAAGAGAACCTTCAATTTACCCTAAAATTTTGTGTTTTTTTTTTAACTCTCTCACTAACCACCTTCTTCTTCTTCTCAAACCTTCTCTCCTAAATCTTCATGTTTCTCTCTGCTCCTACATTCCCTTGCTTTTCTTTGACACCTCCAAATCCATCTCAGATTTCTCACAATCCAAACTCAATTTAGGGAAATAAAGGAACATCTCAGATTTCTTGCAAGCTATCTCAAATTTCTCACTAACCACCTTCTTCTTCAATGTACTTATGGCATCAAAACAAAACAATATCCATTAGCATCAAGCTATAGGAATTAAGAAACAAATATACCTGCGGTTGAAACCTAACTTCCTATAGCCACGAGAAAATATTTCTTAACCGCCTTTATATTTGTGAATAAAATCACTCATTCTTCTATAATGAGAATAACTATAGTGGACAAATTCTAAAACAGAGAATAACAGTAAAGCTCAAACTCAAACAAAAAAATGATTTTATTCGATAAGCCATACAAAAATATGTTATGGCTTCCAAAGATGCATTGGTGCTGTTACTTGGTTGGGGGCAAAACTTTGGGCCCTCAAAGATGGTCTTCAAATGGCATTGGATTTAGGGGTAAAAACCTGTTAGTGGAAATATATGCCAAGCCAGGGCATCTGTTTTACTTTTTTGGATGGGGCGGAGAAAGAGAGAGAAGGAAAGATTAGCTTTTTTTCTGAGGAAGGGGTGGGAAGGGAATGACTACTCTACCCATGCAAAATGGTCACGTGAACGGCACATGGGTATTTTCTGTTCAAACTTTAGAGAAAAGGCTACAGAGGGGCCACATTGAAACACAATCCAAAATGCAAGGTTATTAATGTCCAAATTGAAAACAGAAGGACTAAAGTGGAATTTGTGTGAAAGTCGAAAGAATATAAGAGAAATTTACCCAAAAATATTACCGTACTTTAAAAGAAGGGTAGTTTTGAAATTTTTTACATTTCAAAAAGTAATGTTTGTATCACCTTAACATATCGGAATTATGAAGAGGGACGGAAATTTAGGGACAGGTGGAGTAGTATTCTGTGTTATTTAGAACATTCCTATTCTCTTATCCAATAATTGGAATATGAAGAAAGATTTGACTTAAACATGTCTATTATATGCTTTCGGCAGGTGAGTTGAAATAGTCTCATGGGATAGTTTCTTCTTAATTTGTATTTTTAATTTTGCCATCACCAATCAAATCCACGTTCGCATATGCCAAGTCTTACGTTGGATATTCGCGCTATGATAATGACAATTTATCTGACTAACAGTACCAATCCTGAATAAAAATGAGCAAGATTAGTGTCATACAAATTAAATATGTCTGCAGAATTAGACTCATTCAATGCAAGCCCATAAATAAGAGACTCCAAACCGAATAAAAATAGGAGGAAGGAAGCAAGTGATCTGCTGAGCAAGATTTTGAAAAATAAAAAATAAGGAAGACAAAGATTAAGCTAAAATTTTGTTATTTTCATCCATTATTTGTCACGTCAATATGTCATGTTCAGGGCTTAATACGCGGAGAATTGCTTTTCAAAGTTGAAGTTGTTCGAATATTACCTTTGCTTAGCCATGTGGAATGGTTCTATTATCCCATCCATTGAAAAAGAAAATCATGAAGGAATGATAACATAAGCATAATTGTTACTTTAGCTGTTAAAATCTGAGATTTCCGGCCTTAATTCAGTCTCTGAGATAGGTGTATTCTTGGATGTTATTTGCTGGCTCTCTTTGCTTTCTTGAAGTTGAATTCTTTTCAACTTTTGTTGTTTTCTTTCCGTTCTGGGTTTGCGTTGGGTTTGCCGTTGGTGGTCCTAGTTTGGATTCACTTTCCATCCCTTTGCATCCTTGAATTGTAATTTTTGCTTCCTCTCCTTCATCTATATTATTCTTTTTTGCTGATCAAAAAAAAAAAAAAATACAAGATGTGTAATCTTCAAAGATACCTTTACATTCTTGTAATGACGTATGTAATCTTCAAAGATACCTTTACTTTTCCTTACAAAGTTAGATTTTTCTTTTCAACCTCTTGCTCAAGCTAATGCATAAGGGTCCATCTTTGAAGTTTGCTTCGGGCAGTCAGAGCTGGCCTTGACAACTAAAAACAATAACGTCGTGTATAAACTAGGAAAACAAGCATGTGCATTGAATTAATGCTGACATGGTGAGCAAAAACAGGCCTAAACATGAACTCAAAGTCTAACAAGGATACTTGTACTATGTGATTTTGGTAGGTACTTGCATCATGAGGTGACACCACACATCATTCACAGGGACATCAAGGCAAGCAATGTACTGCTGGATTCAGATTTCCAACCACTTGTTGCAGATTTTGGTTTTGCAAAGATGGTTCCCGACGGTGTTACCCATATGACAACCCGCGTTAAGGGCACCTTGGGGTACCTAGCTCCAGAATATGCTATGTGGGGAAAGGTTTCAGAGAGTTGCGACGTTTATAGCTATGGAATTCTTCTTTTAGAGCTTGTAACGGGAAGAAAGCCGATACAAAAGCTTCCCAGTGGCATGAGGAGGACCATAACTGAATGGGCCGAGCCATTGATACTCGAAGGGAGGTATAGGGAACTGGGTGATCCAAAACTTCGAGGAAATTTCGACAAAAACCAAATGAAACACTATGTTGGTGTCGCGGCCCTATGCGTGCGATACGAGCCCGAGAAGAGGCCCACGATGAAGGAAGTGGTTGGGCTTTTGAAAGAGTATGACCCAAATGGTATAGTGAACCAAATGAAAATGGGAAGTGTGAAATATGAGGATGATTTGATGGGTATGGATGATCAAGCTAGTGATGAGAAAGAGGGTTCTTCTTATGATAACAGTAGTGCTTCTGGGGTGTTTGGGCCTGATGATCATGTGCAAAAGATGAACGATCCTTACAAGCAATATGGAGGCAGAAGAATGGCCAAATATAGGTGATATATGTACGTGTAACATTTAGTGTCTGTAACACTACTCAGTGATGCTTGATCATGAGGTGTTGATGAGAAAAACGCTCGTTAAATTTGCAACGGTACGAAGTAGAAATAGAAGTGTGAAGTAAATTAAGCTATCATAAAAAGCATGGTTTTCTTTTTCTTTTTATTATTTTTTGTTAATTATAATTAAGACATATTTAATATGTTAAGACATTGTTATTCATCATTCTTTTTGTCTAATCGGACCCTTGGCAGGAAAATTCAGGAAGTAGTACCTGAACCATGTTGAAGTTTTTTTTTTTTTTTTTAGGTTGTATGGATGGCCAATGTGACGTGTGTAAAGCAAATAACCCCAAGAACTTGGCCGAGTGAGACCATACCAACACTAAAGGATTTACTCTTATAAGTTCAAGGGTTCTACTCCTATCTCCAGTAAAAATAAAAATAAAAACTCTCGAAATCATTGAAGGATTGCTCGATCGTTTATTTCAAAGTCTTATGTAGGATTAGTCGAGATACAAGTAAATTGGTCTGAACAATAATAATAACAATAACAAAACCCATCTACTCTCTAATCATTGGGGATAAAAAAAAGGGCGGAGGATGATTAGAGACAGACCTAACCTTTGGCAATATGCACAAAGTGGCTGCTCTCAGAATAACTCAGAAGAACCGATAAGCTACTACACAAACGTTTTGATGCAAAACCATGCCCCCAAATCAAAGCTGAAAAGCATCAGGAAGGGCAGGTCTAGAAACCGAAGTCAATTTTTGGTCCGAACATTCAATTATTAACAAAAAGACATATGTCAAGCCGGATAAACTCTTGCCTTCTCCCTCTCTCTTATCCAAAGGGTAGTGTCTTCTTGAAGTTTCATTCATGATAAAGGGGACTCTTTTTGAGTGGCAAATAACCTCTCCCACCAAACAAGTACAAAAGATTACCCTCACTCTTTTTTTATTTCTCCCTTCATTTATTAAAAGGAGAATAAGGAGGTAAGATCTTCTTTGGCTTACAAACCAAGACAAAATCAAATACAATTCCACCTCCTTTGCTTAAACCTGAAAGCACTTCAACCACAACAACACTTATAATTCTATTAGCCCAAAAGCATAGACCAACGTGTCTAAAAAGGCCAAAGTATTATGCTTCTTAAACAAGAATATTTGAATGTGAGGCAATGTGGCCTCACTCCCCCACCCCCACTTCAATCATTTTCTTTCTTCCCCTAATTACATATATATATATATATACTTGTGCATAGTCCTATACTTAGAAAAACTACAAGCATAAAAAGACACTGAAAACAACATTTTTGCTAATAGGAGCCAGACGGGGAACAATGACTCCTCAACCTCCTGCTAAAATAATACTCATAGGCATTTCTCTGGATCCAGAAGATAGCAAACAGCTTCTGTCTTGGGCAATTGAGACTCTGGCTCATCGAAACGACACCGTCGTGGCCTTGCATGTTCTCGGTTAGCATTTTTCGTTCGACCTACTTTTCACTTCTGTCCCTATCAATTTGTTAATTAGTCCTTTTTTAATCTTACATAGTGTACTAGATTATGAACAATTGAGTCACAAGTGTACTACTCTGATGTTTGTTTTCTCAACCGAAAATGTCGTTTCATGCAACGTTTATTAGTCGTAAACACACACACACACACTCTCAAAACACATGTTTTTCGGGTGAACAGCAGAAGAGCAGAGGAAGAAGAAGTCGTCAATGGCAAATAGCCAAACGCATTTTCGTCGAGCGAAAGCATTTGTTATATCAGTGATGGGTGAATTTGCCAGAATGTGCCAGTCTAAACAGGTATTTGGTCCTCCCTTCTGAAACTTGGAAACATTATAATACAATTCTAGGATATGATTATATCGTCGATGTTGTAATTTGGCCAGCAAATATGCTTGAAAGAACATATGAAAGATTTCAGGTGAATTTGGAGGCAAAAGTTGGGTTTAGCTCCAGTGTTGGAAGAGGTCTAGTTGAGGAAGCAAAAGCCATATCAGCGGAATTCCTTCTTATTGGTCGGCCGAGAAACCGATCCAATAGGTGAGTAAAGCTCAGTAATATCACACTTTCTTTCTTAGCGGTTTGCTCCCACTAAGGTCTCAGGTTTGATACCCTTTGCCAGCAAACTCTCGGGGCCACTTTCTTTTGATAACTCGATAACAGATCCAATCAATGTCCTGCTGATTCGAGAATCGTCTACTGGTAGTATTATTTTACTGCTGCTTCACTTTTCTCGTGCTTTCCCTGTAGGATTTCACGCGAAATCGTAAGGTACTGTTTGGAGAATGCCCCAGAAGAATGTTCAGTGATCTCACTAGCGAAATACGTACTCACCCGACAAAATTCAGATTCAAATTCTGCGCGATTTGAAGGTTAATTCAACATATAGGATCATAACTTTGATCTTTTGTTCTGTATGTTCTAAATATTGAATCAGTTAAATGGTGCAGATCATTCCGAGGTGAATTCAAACAAAAATGACCAAATGGACAAGGCTGTTTCCACAGTCCAACAAATGCATGAAATCTCAAAAACCAAGAGAGAAAAGCCTTCTTCACCAAAAAGGGTTTTGGACATCTGTGAAGGAGATTCCAACAGTACAGAGGAAGATAGCTCTAGTTTTGGTGATTCAAGCATAACAACAGAGTCACTTCACCTGGATCCAGGATTGAAAACAGAATCACATTTCCAAAAGCCGATTTCGCCGTTCCAGCGAATTTCCTCCTTCCTCCTCTCACCGTTCGATTCGAATTCAGCAAGAAGAAAAAGAAATGATGTTATTTGTCCTAGTAGAGTAAATCAACAACCCCTACTGAGGTGCTTTAGCTACGAGGAGATTGCACTTGCCACAAACAACTTCCACCCAGGTACACATTTTTTATTTATTTTTTGATAACTGGATGTCCGGGTCAGCTTGTGCGCACCTCGACTAATTCCGGGGCCCTGGAGGTAATGACCGGGCATAACCCTAGGTATACATTTGAACAAGTCATGTATGCAGTTTGATCAATTTCCTACCTGGTCTCGTTTTTGTTTTCTGTTTTCTGTTCTGCTATGTTTCTTTTTCGAAAAACAGTGACACTTAATGGAAAATTGATTTGGAAAAAACTCAGCGAAAAACAGAAAACAAAAACGCGAACAATTCCAAACAAACTTCATGATATGCTACGCGCGCAGATAATGTTGTGGGCCGAGGAGGACACTCAGAAGTCTACAGAGGTGATCTTGAGGACGGACGCACCATAGCGGTGAAGACATTAACCAAAGACAACACGAACCACAAGGAAAAAGAGTTCCTCGTGGAATTAGGCATAATTGGACATGTAAACCATCCAAACACCGCGGTCTTAGTCGGCTGTTGCATCGAAAATGGACTCCATTTAGTCTTCGACTTCTCTCCAAACGGAACCTTAGCTTGCGCGTTACATGGTACCAAAACAAAAGGACTCAGTAATTATTTCTGATTTTCTATGAAATGTTCTCACAAATTTTTGTTTGTGTCAGGAAAATCGGATCAGTCCCTTGATTGGCCAGTTAGATATAAAATCGCACTGGGTATCGCTACGGGGTTACATTATCTTCACAAGTGTTGCAAACACAGAATCATACACCGTGACATTAAGGCCTCAAATGTACTTCTGGGTCCAGATTATGAACCTCAGGTTAACAACCTATCAACTCGTCGCGTTTTTTTTTTTTTTTTTGAAACAAAATATTCCGTTTCCACAATCTCATTTATAAAATTTTATTGTCAATTTTATCTATCTCTATGTAGATTTCAGATTTCGGATTGGCAAAATGGCTGCCAAGTAAATGGACTCACCACGCGGTGATTCCGATCGAGGGGACTTTTGGGTACTTGGCACCAGAGTACTTCATGCATGGAATTGTGGATGAGAAAACTGATGTCTTTGCATTTGGAGTTCTTATTTTAGAGATCATTACCGGCCGGAGGCCGGTGGACTCGTCAAGGCAAAACCTTGTATTATGGGTAATTTCCTACTTAGCAAAATCTAACAAAACCAAGTTAAATTAATGAAAAACACAACAATACAATGCATTCATAATTGTTATTTGTAAACCTTAATGTAACACCACAATGCTGGAAAAAAAAAGCTCTAAAAGTGCATAAACTTCGAAATTTTGCAGCTTAGATTCATTTGGTTTGCGAGACTATGAACCGGCCCGAACCAGCCGAACCGAGAGCTAAAAAACAGGTTTCGGTTCTATAGTTCTCTCGAGCCAAGTTTTTCCGGTTCACCCAAATACGACCATGAACTGGACCGAACCGAACCGGTTACACCCCTATCCCAAACGGTGAAATGGTTATGATCCAAAGTTTAACAAGCCCTGAGGATTGCTCTATTTGGACCATGTTTTGGGCCATATTTTGGGCTTTTGTTTCAACTTTGTTTTTTTTCCCTCCATTCAACTCTTCGTTGGATGGACCCTAACCTTGATTAGCTTATGTTCTAATAGGCTAATTTTGGTTAGCTAATCTTATCAGAGTGATAGTGATGAGATTAATAATAGCACAGTCCTGAGGCTTGGGATTGTTTGGGCCCACTTGTATAACCCAATTTCCTATCCTAGTTGCCATAGTACGACACGTGTCCTTCACACCAAGAATCATTGGGCATGAAGTCCGGTGAATGTCTACTTCGGACCGTAAGAATATTAACCAAGTACTACTAAATACGCAAGCCACTTGGGATATAGAGTCCAATCCGATGCTCTCTTTCCTGGTCAAACCAATGAGTTGTGAAAGTTGTTTCAGCGTGTAATTTTTATTCGATATTCATTACGATGTTACTAATGTTGGATGATTTCTAATTTGTAGGCAAAGCCACTCATGGAATCTGGGAATATCACTGAGATAGTTGATCCGAAATTGGAAGGTAAATATGACATTGAGCAAATGCATAGACTCGTGCTGACTGCTTCCTATTGTGTTCGACAATCATCTATTTGGCGCCCGTCAATGAGTGAGGTATGAAAAGAATTACGCTTAGGGTCTTTTAATCCTTGTATATATTCATTTTCAAATATTAATAAAATCTTCTTTTGCTGTTAAAAAATAAAGAGGTACGAAAGGAATAAAGCCCATTACATTAGAAATAGATTGTTCAATTTTTTTTATTCCTATGTGCACTTGACACCCCATGACTTATAAAAGTTTTGAATTTCTTCTCCCTTGCTTCTTTTCTTTGTTCCTTTCCCCCTCTCTTGCAGGTATTAGAATTACTAACATACGGTAGTGAATCCGAGGTCGCGAGGAGTTGGAGGATGCCCAAGTTCACTTCCGAGGAGATGGATGATTACTCTATGATCTTTGGATACGATCTTCCATCGGATATCAGTTTGGAGGCAGACGCCATATAGGGTCAGGGTGTGTAAAACGCATATAGGCATTTTGTAAATTTCTCCCCTCCGTTATTACCGGGGATTATCATTTTGTAATTTAGAGAAAATGTGTTTTTTGTTATGCCCAACGCATGCACCACTCGCAACAGAAAACAGTAAATCAAAAGCAAGCAACACAGAGATATACGTGGTTCGGCCAATCAGACCTACGTCCACGGGGAGGGGAGATTTCACTATAATCCGGAGAATTATCCGTGTCTGTTGTGTTTACACACTCACACTCACACTCTCACAATAGATGAAACTCACCAGTCGCTCGTGTATCTCTCACAACTCTCTGCCTCTCTCTCAGTTTTGTCACACAAAACAATACAAGGCATAATGAGCTTATAAATAATACATCAATTAAAACCCTAGCCCTCCCATCTGGGCCTAAGCCCAAGGCCCACACGGGTTGGAATCCCAACAATCACCCCCTCCACACCGAGTGGGCAATGTCTTCTGCAACACCCCCATGTCGCCTCCTCCAATCAGCTAACTCTGGCAAGCGCCTGTGTCACTAACCAGTCGAGCATCCATGCACCACCAAACAGAGTACACAAATCCCGAAAGAGTGTATCCTTGCAAAACCAGACTCCGCAGCCAATCAGAAAATCCCGAGTACCGCATCCCATCAAAAAGAATGCCTCCACTCGCACACCTCAAACCCGAAGTGTATGCGCTCACCAAACAGAAGCGTCCGCGCTCTCCAACAGAAGCGCCCATCAATGCGCTCACCAACAGAAGCGCCCGCACCCCCTCAACTAGGGTGCCCGCACCCCCTCAACTGGGGTGCAGCCGAGACTCACTGGCTCGGCGTCCTTGGTGATAGTGTCCCTCCCCCCGTGTCGACAAATCCGGAGAGACCACTACCATCAAGCATCTCAAGAGCGAAAGAAACTCCTTTTGGCTTCGTCGGGGCCCCCAAAATATCCGTCTCTTTCCTCTGGGCTTTCTCATGAACAACCCGCACCCATTGCTTCTCCTTCAGGCCTGAATCCCGCACAACTCTTGAGCAACCATGCTCTCTCCGTGTACGTGTCAGCAAACGGCGCTTCTCCTGCCCAAATAATCTCCCTATACCGCTTGCTCCATGTCTAACAGCAGCCCTTCCTATCACAACAGATCCCGCAAGCCTGTACAGCCCACCAAATTTCTTACCCAGCAGTATATCCCGCTTTCCAACAGAAACCCGAAGTACTCCAGAATCAGCAGAAAAACTACATCCTCTCTCATCAAGCATCCCGAGAGATATCAAGTTCTTCTTTACCCCTGGCACGTGCCTCACTCCTGCTACCTTCACAGTCTTCCCACTCGGCACTCGAAACTTCACTGTCCCCTTGCCAACAACCCTATTCGCAGAACCATTAGCCATCCGGACAAGACCTCCATCGCATGCCTTGTACTTCCAAAACTGTGATCTATCCCTGCAGATATGATATGAGCACCCCGAATCCAGTACCCAATCTGATTTCCCTGCATCCGTAGCATCAAACACTGCCAATGCCAACTCATCATTATCGGAATCCTGAAAAGTCAATGCTGCCTCCTTTGGTGGAATTCTCTCTTGCCCCGCCTTAAACCTTGGACAATTCCTCTTTATATGCCCCTCTTCCTGGCAATGATAGCAAGTGAAACTACGCCCCCTAGACTTGGAACGATTTTTGCCTCCCTTCCTTCCGTTTCCCTTTCCATGGCTTCTGCCCCTGTATCCGTCCGAAATCAGTGCACGTGTCTCGTCAGCCTGTTCAGTCCCCATCTCTCTCCTCCTCGCCTCCTCGTTGAAAACAGCATCCTTAACCATAGCCATCGTCAACTTCCCTTCCGGCGCAGAGTTACTCAGGGAAACCACCAGTGTCTCCCAATTATCCGGTAGAGAACTGAGCAACAACAAAGCCTGCAACTCGTCATCGAACTTCAATCCAACATTAGACAGCTGATTAACCAAATTTTGAAACTCACTGGAATGTCCGGCAACCGAATCCCCAACCCGGAGCTTCAAATTCACAAGCCTCCTCATCAGTAGTGCCTTATTCCGGGATGTTTTCGATTGATACATCCCCTCCAATTTAGTCCACAAGGCATAAGCATCTGTCTCCTGCGCTACATGATGAATAACCTCCTGTCCAACACACTGGCGGATCAAAGCAACTGCTTTCCTATTCAAACTCTTCCAATCTTCGGTTTTCACCTCCGTCGGTTTGACTCCTACGTGTTCCAAGGGCTCATAAAGCTCTTTCAAAATGAGCACATCCTCCATTCTAGGCTTCCAAATCTCATAATTGGTTGCCGTCAATATTAACATAGCATTCATACTAATCTCTGACATCTCAGCAAACAAGAAAATCTGAAATAATTCACCCCCAGAAGCTCCCACAATCGATCTGATACTCCCCGGAACGATTTAAAGCAGTAAAATAAAGCGTACCGTCAATATCCGTACCAAATCTCCGCAAACCGAGCCCGGGATTGGATCCGGGACGTCGAACAGAATCGGGAACCGGTCCGAACCGGTCGTGAACCGGTCTAAAAAACCCTGAACCGGTCGAAAAACTCTTTCCGGTCTACCTTTGAGCCGCTGGCCGGTCTAACTCTGTCTCTGAACCGCCGATTTGGCCGGTCTGACCTCTTTGACCTCTGGTTTAACCCCTTTGACCTTCGGATTGACCCCTTTGACCTGACCTCTGACCCTTTTGACCTCTTTGACCTCTTTGACCCTGAACCCTGACCTGTCTAACCTGTTTGGACCTCCGCTTGACTATTCTGACCTGAGATGACGTCAGCCCTAGCGCTGCTGACGTCAGCCCTAGCACCCTTTGACCCCGCCGCCGCGCGTGTAACACACCGCGCGAGTAGATCTCACTCGCCGATGTTTGGCCGGCGCGTGGGGGCGCGTGGAACCTCCTCCGGCGACGATCTGACCACGGTTGTGATCGACTCAACAAACCCTACACGACCGTGTCCTCAAAACCTTGATCCGATCAGTTTTTGTAAGGCCTCACCTCTCGCCACCTCTCGGCTCCGCCCGTAGGTGTTCAGAACGTCCGTGCTCCGCCCTCCTGTGACAAAAACCGACCGCCCTTACACCGTTGCGATCGTCTCTGAGATCTGCACGTTACCCACTGATCGAAAATAGTTTTCGTCAACTATTTTATCCGACCCGAACTCCAAACAGTGCTCCAAAGGCCTCCGAGTGATTATCCGACTGCTCTGCGCTCTCCGATGCTTCAACCAAAGCTCTGATACCACTTGTTATGCCCAACGCATGCACCACTCGCAACAGAAAACAGTAAATCAAAAGCAAGCAACACAGAGATATACGTGGTTCGGCCAATCAGACCTACGTCCACGGGGAGGGGAGATTTCACTATAATCCGGAGAATTATCCGTGTCTGTTGTGTTTACACACTCACACTCACACTCTCACTCTCACAATAGATGAAACTCACCAGTCGCTCGTGTATCTCTCACAACTCTCTGCCTCTCTCTCAGTTTTGTCACACAAAACAATACAAGGCATAATGAGCTTATAAATAATACATCAATTAAAACCCTAACCCTCCCATCTGGGGCTAAACCCAAGGCCCACACGGGGTGGAATCCCAACATTTTTTAGTAAGAAAAATGCTTTTTTGTTATCTCTTTTATTTGAAGTTTTTTTCAGTGAAATTTTGTGGGCAAATCAGGGGTTGCTTTCAAAATTAAATCTTGAAAAAGACATTTGCCATACACTTCCAGTAACTATTAAAGTTGTAAAGATTTTTTTGCTAGAAAAGGATGAAGACCAGAAGGGTTGGCGACCGACCAATAACATTAGATTAGGCCTGCCCCCCTCCAAAAAAAAAAATATCACGTTTTTGCCCCTTGCCAAAATTAGACAAGGTTCCAAACTGATATTTATAGAGATTAGACCACACCAATATAGGAAAAATATTTCAATACGGAGCGGGTACCAAGTGGTACCTGACGTGGTATACGTCACACCCTATCACAACCATCCATCTCAATAATTAATGGTACAAATTTTAAATAAACTCTCCAAAACATTTTTGGACATTAATTGGAATGCACGCCGGGTACCGCCGCGTGCACCTGTCGGGCACCCAAAAAATTTCTCCCACTGTAGAGATTAGACCACACCATGAGAGGGGACTTGGCTTTAAGAATTTCTATGATTGTGCTTTTGGCAATAAGAAAAGCTAAAACAAATGATGGACATTTTCCAACCTTCTGCTTTCTCTTGTCTGGCATAGAGGTCGTCGGCTCCAATTTATTTGAGGAATGGTGCGAACACAATTTTAAAATACAATTGTGCTTAGAATTGTCCCCTAAACTCGTGAATTTATATGAATCACACGAGTCAAGACACAATTGTGTCAAGAGTTGTATTTTAAATTTGTGTGAGCAAACTTTCTGATTTATTTAGCTGTAATTATTATTATTATTATTTTTTTTTTGACAAGAAACATTGTTGTTGTGTTGTTGGGCCGAACGTGTGAGGTTTTGGGTAGTGTTTAGGCTGGGCATGTCCCATTTTGCTGACTTTTTTGGTCAAATAACTATATATATTGATCTATAATAAATAACTAAATAAAAATATCTACAATTATCTTTTCAAAGTTTGATTACTAATAAAAACCGAAGCTGATCAATGGCCTTTTTTTCCGTATCGTATACTCCCTCACGAGTATAACAAATACGTGAGTTTTAATGACTTCTTTGATTATCGCGTTAAGTGATAAATATAGAATCACACACATCTTTCTTACGCCGGCCCAAATTGCGCAATATGGTGTGTTGTCTTGGGCGAATAAAAAATAAATAAGTTTTACCATAATCGAAAGGGTAAAAAGAAAAACAAAGAAAGAAAGTATTGGAAAAAGAAAAAGGAAGAAAGTTCAGGGTGGTGTTTTTAATATTTTCATACTAAAATTTTCGATTTCGTAGGAAGGGCCACTTGAATTGGGAGACAAGGATACCCAGCTAATTCACCGTGTGGGCCAGCTACCCACGTGAAGGAGCACGTGAACGATATGAAGATTACAACTAGCATAGCCCAGGCCCACTGTGATATTTTTTTTTTCCCTTGCCCACTGTGATATTTTTGTAGGTGTGTAAATGAACCGAGCAACTCGAGTCTCGGTTTTAGTTCGGTTGGGCTCGTTTTATAATTTAGTCATGCTTGATTTGAGTTTTTAAGGCTTTGTTCGTTTTGGATTTCAAGACCCGTTTTTCTCCCTCTAATCATTACCAAAAACCAAATTGTTTGGGTTTTTTGGGTTTTGATAATGATTGGAGAGAGAAATATGAATAATAATAATAATAAAATAGGAGTTAATGATTAGAGAGATAGATAGAAAAATGAGAATAATATTTAAAAATAAGGGTAATTATTAGAAAATAATTGAGAAAAACGGGTCTTGAAATCCAAAATAAACAAGGCCTCAGGCTCCTTTAATAAATGATCTGAGGTTAACATCTTAAAACTCGGCTCAACTCGATTGAACTTGACTTGTTTATGAAAGCTAGGTTCATTTATAGAGGCTCGACTCGACTTGAGTATAAATTTTAGGCTCGTTTAATAAACTAGCCGAGTTCGAACACGACAAAACTCAGCTCATCTGCAACCCTTGACATTTCATATTTGTCCCAGCTTTCTGCTCATCTCTTCTCCCTCTCTTTCTCCTCCAGAACCCAAGCCAACATACGTAGAACAACAACAAAATAGTGCTTTTCACAACAAAATAGTGCTCATATTTTAAAGAACAAAAAAAAAAAGAAAAAAGAACGAAAATCTCTGTAATAATTTCCTAAACGGACCTTTTGATCCAAATTGGTTTGAGGTTTACAACACGAATCCAACTACGGGTACAGATCAACTGATCATAATGTCGGGCCACTTTGATAAAAAAAAAAAATAAAGTAAAAAATAACGTGGGGCCACTTTAGGGTTTGACACAAATAATTTGAGCGGTTCAACTATTTTAATTTAAAATCAACTCAATTGGAGGATAACAGTAATTACTTCATTTATTTGTCTAACTTTGATTCTAAATTCTGAACGGAAAATTGTAAGATTTGATTAAACACTTACAGATATTCGGTTAATCTAATTTTTTGTATGGCCAATCAAAAATTACTTTAAACTCAATAAATGGACCGAATTATTTGCGTTGAATCTTAAAGTAAACCCACAAACCAAGTTTGTCTGTGCACAGATGGTCGACACCCATATAACAAAAAGAATTGTTTATCAACAACTTGTCGTTATATATTCTTTGTTATGAATTTTTTTTTCTCTGTTTTCATTAGGACAATTTGAATTAACAAAATAGTAAAAAGATATTCACTTACAAAAAAATTAAAAAACATATCAAATATTAAAATTTATTGGACACTAAACTAGCATGATCTATGGTTTCCAGCCTTCCAGGAGACATGACGACCTATGAAAGTGAAAAGAAAAAGAACTGCCCTAAAAAAAAAACAAAAAAAAGGGGGGTTGCTGGATGGTCTAGGGGCATGGCCACGTGACGTTCCATGCCAACGCCCTTTTATCACCACATATTGATATGGCTTTTCGGATAGGCCTCACATGAATTTGTAGAATAGAAGAGTGTTAGAGAACCACGTGACGGTGCTCAAAACCATTGAATAGTTTAGTCCATAGAGAAGTCCACAATCCAACAGCAACTGGGTCATGTACTTGCGGTCACCTTTTTATTTTTCGCTAGAGGTCAAATTCGTCCTTGCAGAGATTTCAGTGGGCACATGATATGTCCTATATCGTCCATTTGAGTAGTTATTTTTCACAGATCACATAAATAAATTACATTTGATTAGATCATCATTTTCGATGTAGATGAACAATTCTAATCATCGAGATCAATGACGGATGCAAGATTCATAATACATGGAGACTAACAATAAAATATCATCTTTACAAAGGAAACTTAAAATATATTACAAATAATTAGATAATTGAGAAGTTTGCTGAGACTCGAGCCCCCGCATGCACCCCTAGGTCGGCCCCTGATCGAAGAAAGACAAATATATATATATATATATATATATATATATATATATGAGTCCGCTTCCTGTCAGGGAGCCCGGATTTTAAAAAAATTCGGACCTCCACTTTTCCGATCAAATTTCGACGATCCGAACTGTCCAATGTGTTTAAAAGGTGTTTTCAAGGGTTCCCATGAGAAATCATCAAAAAAAAAAATACCGGGAAGGGCTTGATCCGAGCCGTTTTTCACAAAACTGTACATATACATTGCAAACAAACCAAATTCATCCAAATGAATATGATTAATTAGTTTTTATAACCTCTTTTCAATTTCAATTACTGTTTTCATGCTCTACTTGGCTTGTTCTGCATTAGCAGCATGAATGACAAAGTTTAGACTTTATCTGTTATACGTACAATGAGTCGAGCTTGAGCTTAAAGTGATTTCACGAAGTCACGCTCCAAAACTCTACTACTTGGCTTGGCTTACCTATAATCCTAACCACGAATGCTAGAGTTGAAACAAAATTCACAGAAATTCCAAAATTATTTTTAGACGGGTAGTAGAACCCACAAGTGATGGGAGATATTAGCTATATCATCAATTTTAAGTACAATTAGTACCATGATATTGACACGCAAACGTAAAAACGCGTAGATATTATTGAACTCTGAATTCTATTGCCAATTTAGATCTAACCTAATTTGGAATCAATCACGCCCGCTTTTGGTGTCATTTAGGTTCCCATCTCAAAAGATCTCCTCTCCCCCAAAAAATTTTCATTTCTGGCAACATGATATGTTACCAAACCTAGAAATTCCCTTGTCTCCTTTTTAATTTCTTCAAATGTTGGCAAGGCCATTACCCCAATCCGTGTACGATTGTATGCATTGGTAAGACACAAAGTGGGGCCTATTAAACCAACTTTTAAAAACTTTAACCTCGCGGATTGTTAATCGACTTGCATTGGCCGCAGAATCGTTCTCTTCTATTTTTGGGGTCATCTCACCTCACATAAATGCGTGAAATTGAGTTGTGAGATAGATTGGAGATATCAGTTCAGTTTATCGGCACACTCTTCATTACGGAAAAAAAAAAAAAAAAAGAAAGATCATACACAAATTTTAGTAAACAAAAATCACCACCTGATTATCTCAATTCCATAGATAAGTACAAACAGCAGCCAACAAACAACACAATAAACTACATGAAGATCAAAATTGGTCATGATTTATTCAACACGGGATTATCTGTCCTCAAATATTTTGTATATATTTTTTGAAAAAAAAGAAAAACAAGTGTACTTTTGTTCTAAAAAAAGTGTATTGAAATGTGACAAATGTATGAAAAAGTGTGTAAATATATATTGAAAAGTAGTATAAAACTACATTGGTGAGGAAATTAAGTGGAATGATTTTGGGTTTTGTGACTAATCAGAGCTTATATTAGCTAATATTTTGTGCTTCTTTCTTATGCAACGCTCAAGCTGATTCTCTTTCTCCTCCTATGACTGCATGTTTCTTCTCGGAGATTTTTTTGGCTAAAATTGGTAAAGGTGAGACTTACGGTTGTTCGCTAGAGACGACATCATGGTCGCCGAAGATGTGAGAGTCAGAGAGATTCACAGTGAGAGACGAGAGGTAAGAAATAAAAGTGAAGCGCATATCAAAAGGTGTTCGATATAGGGACTTGCATAGTACCAGCCCGAAGCTACCTTTCAGTCATCTCGCCCGAGATTGGTCAAAATCACCGGTAATCTCTGGAATTGTATCCGGGACGAAATTTGAAGGTGAGGGTACTAGTTTCACGCGATTCCAGTATGTACCGGCTGGTACTTGCAAGAATGCTATGTGATTGAAATCCTTGAAAAATATAGAGGGTTATTCAAGAATCGAGATTTCCAATCATATCATGGATTTGTGTTCAATGGATTTATGAAGCCTGATCTTGACTTTAGATTGCCACTTCGCTGACTACATTGATCGAGCTTGGATTCCCTAGTCAGGCCGTAGATATCCAAGGAGCAATGTTAATTAATAATGAACTTCCCTTCGTCTTATTGATACACTAGTTCTGCGGCTTCGTGCATAGCACGAATGTGATGCCCGTGTGTTGTTTGAGCTTTTGTTCTACGGTTGTGTGATTTTACCTTGGTTTACAAAAGTTTGTCAGTAGATATAAAATTTGGTTTGAAATTTACTGCGTGAAAAGATGAAAAAATTGTTAATAGTAATTTTAGTTAAAAATTGTTAAACCAGATGGTTTGCCACCACGTGAACCGCCTCAGCCACAATCTCATGTGGACCCGCTGCAGTGTACACATAGTAAAATCTCTCATCCGGATGCAAGCCAGCCTCCTGACTCTGAAACTGCCAGCGCACAAAGCAACCCAGTCATGCGATTGCAGCAAATCCTACAAATTTCAACACATGAGGTGTCAAACAAATACAACTATGAATCCTGGCAAATAGATCTAAGTCCAAGCTAGGCAAATCACAAAATGGATGCAAAATAACCGTAACTCTTTCAATGAATGTGCCAATACTAAAAACACCTCTCTCTCTCTACAACAATCATTTAGTATAACTCCTTTCATATGGAAGAGCACTCTCTATCGAAACTATCGTTTTCAAAATTTCCCACCAAACCATGGTAAAGGCCCGTGTACTTTGCTTCGTATCTCAACTTGTTCAACCAAAATCAGTAAATATGCAGCAACAAAAGACCAAATGTAAAAGAGCACAGTCTATCGAAACTATGTGGTTTTAAATTTTCAAACGAACCATAGTAATGGCCCCTCTACTTTGATTCGCATCTCAAGTTGTTCAACTAAAATCAGTAAATGGGCAGCTTCCACCTTGGAGAAAATTTTCAACGATGATCAGTCCAGTTTATTCGACAGTTATGAAACAAATAAAGCTCGCTGCTGCTATCAACTCTCCTCAGCATTCGTGTGAACTCGGGCACCAATTTGACACCGACCATCAAGAGATAAGTGGATTTGTCTCGGGGGCGATGGAAAGAAAGTGCATGTTAAGTTCAGTTTTAAAGATGCAAAGATGCAACATTTGTATCATTGCAGCACATGCAAAGATGCTTTCTTGAAAGAGACTGGAATTCAAGCTGCTTCAATTGTGTTAAATGTCAAATGATACGAATAGACTCTATGTTACATTGACTCGGGTATGGATGTTGGGTGCATGTACGTGTCCAAGTATCGGGTTCATCAAGGTTTCATTTCAAGGATACACAGGAATATTAAAAATCCTTGATATATAATCTTTGTTTTGTTACACCCTTACACAGATATTGTAAGAGTTCTGTGCGTAGCTCATGAGAAAGTCGAATTATAAAATATGTTTGCGAAGTTATTTGCCCTAAAAGTGTTTGACATGGATCCTATAGCCTTACCGAGTGTTGAGTGTCCGAGATAGGTACTTACCTGTTTTGAAGGTTCCACATAACAAGGAAAGTAGCTTAATAGCTGTAAATCCTATACAACTATACTTATTCACTATATCAAATAAAGGGCAATGGTTGAATTTACCTTTGTTCTTGCTGAATATGATCCTCGAGCAAAAAAGCCAGACAGGGTGGTCTCTTCGGGCATCTCTTGCATATAAGTCTCTAGCTGTGGGCTAAATGTTCCCACCATTTCCTTCGTACTGTCAACTGAAAACAAAAATCCATGTAATGCTACTAACCCGGTTCTCAAAAGAATAAATCATGATAAAGGAAATTCTGGGCTAAGTTTGTTTGAGAAGACACTTCTGGATTTCTAACTAAATTGAGCTTATATATCTGTTTCTTCTAGATTCTGTGGTTTTAAATTTTGGATATCAAATGTGTATGTGGTGTGGAGATGTATGATTGTTCTTGGTTGTTTAACGTCCAGAATGGCAGAATTATTGGCGGTCGATAGAGTTGGTCTAATGGTCTCAGCTATTAAAAAGTTCCATTTTAGCAACATGACTCGAAGTTTTTCAAACAGTGTTAGTGTGTTTGAGGCCTAAGACAATGCTTTGTTGACTTCGAAAGTGAATTTCAGACTGTAGGATTGCCAGACTTCGTGACCGGAAGAAAGATATCAGGTCTATTGGGCGATTATATTGCAAGGCTCAAAAACTTAACTTCTGGTTCTAAGGTTTCTGCAAACACACAGAGCAATAATCAAACTGTTAGTACACACAGAATCAATTATTTACGCGATGAAACATGGTTTCTAATCAAAGGAGATTTTATGACTCTTCACGAACAGAAGCCTAAGAAGGAAATAACACAGACAATCAACCTTCAAAATGTTTGGGTCATAGGGCCGTTTAGATTAAAATTTACCTCTTCTTGTAAGAAATAAAATTGATACAACTTGGCTTCAAAGGATCGGAGCTCATATTTTTTTTTTTCCCTTTTTCATCAAAATTAAACATATAAAAAAACGGGTGAAAGATTGGAGATGCCCTTACATAGGACATAAAATTAAACACAACCTTGAGAGAAGACCGCGCGCGCGCACACACCTACATACATATATGCCAACCAAGAGATAAATTATCCTTTCCAATCAGAATTCACAAAATTAAGGCTCCCGATTACATCTCTCTACGAAATCCACCGTCGTGAATCAAAATCACCGAAATCAAAAGGGAAAACACAGCTCACTAAGTCAAAAATTAGTCACGAAAAACACAAATTTTGGCTAAAAATGCAGACATGTACAAAAACAGAGAATTATAAATACCATCATAAACGAATACGTATGTCTACTTCTAACACCAGATCCAACAAGAGCAAAATCAGGTCAAGCCGAAACGACATGAAACGAACATGGAAACAAAAAACAAAAAAACTATGAATGGATTTGTTTGCTTACCAACGTAGTGAAAGAGCTTCGACATGTGTAGAGGACTTCAAGTTTGTCATGGCCAAGTAGCTCTTGCCTTTGCTGAGCAGTTTCAGTGTATAAACCTTCTTTGCCACATCTCAAATTCTAAATGACTTCCTCAGCTTCAATGTTAGGGACTCACCTGCTTCGATTGTAGGCTGTACCGGCGAAATGGGTTTCGTCGAAACCCGACGATCGAGATCGATAGAGAGGGGGGAGAGAGGCAAAACGAGCAAAGGTAGAAAGTACTTCTTCGTTCCTCCTTTCTCTGAGCGTCTTGCAGTCGATCGATCTTGGGAGGTTGAGTCGGTTGGTGGGTTTTTTCGTAGTGGGTTTTGTAGAAACACTTAGAGGGTGTTTGGCCACCTCTTTATTGCATTTTCACCTTCTCATTTTCTCCTTTTGGGTGTTTGGGGGAATACACCCAAAACTCATTATCAAAAAACTCATTCTTGATTTTGAACAATCTAGGCAAGAAGTTAAAAAGAGGTTGGAGGCTACTTTTCCATTTCTACTTCTCATTTTCTTGTTGCAAAATGCATTCTGTACATTTCTCCCAAACACTTCTCCTAAATTCAAAACACATTCTGACCTTAATCCAAAAAACTAAAAAGCCAAAAAATTAAAAATAAAAAGCTAAAAAGTAGGCTCCCAAACACCCCCTTATTCGTTCTTCCTCTTTCATTTGTTCTGGGTTAGAGAGAGAGACTGTTGCTTCAGGATGTACCTTGTGAGAGAGAGAGAGAGAGAGAGAGAGAGAGAGAGAGAGCAGTGGAGTATGCCTGGCCTGCATAGAGGGGCAGCTGTACAAAGCTGTCAAATGTAGAAAGGCTAATACGCCCCTCCCACAAACAAACAAAATAACTTGTAAAATGGGGACATGGAGGGAAATAACCGTACGGTTAGAAGACCCAGGAGAAGTACTCCCTCCGTCCCTTAAAGTTTGACACTTTCGGGAGTGCGTGCTATTTTTAAATTGCCTATATCTTTCAATTCATAACGTTTTATGTGATTTTCATAACTTTGTTTAAAAGAACTAATTGAAATCTATCAAACTAGATCCATATTGGTTATATAAAACATTATAGATTAAAAGAAATAATCAATTTTTTCATAGGGCTGGAATAGTGAAAGTGTCAAACTTTATGGGACGGAGGGAGTAATTTGCAATTCTCGTGAAAAGACAGAATTGCCCATAGCCAAAACACATAATTCCAGGCAATTCAACAGCCCAGATTTCCAATTGAGGGGTAGATGTGTCCCAAATTGGCAAATTGCCATGCACAAATTGGAAAAACCCTCTCATAGAGAGGCTCCTTCGGTTTGGATAAAGAATTTTGTATGTCTTTTTTTTTTTTTTTCCGTTCTTAATTGTTTTTCACCCGTTGTGTATGTTGTGATTTGGCCTGTTTCTCGACAATTATTAAGCATAGATATTTTGGAATAATGATAGGTACACACCCTCTCAACCACTCCCCACCACACCCTCTCTCACATGGAACAATAATAGGTACACACCCTCTCAACTACTCCCTACCACACCCTCTCTCACATGTGTGGTGGGGCTCACCAGGTGGGTCTCAATGGACCCCACCACACATGTGAGAGCAAAAATGATAAGTACACACCTTCTCAACCACTCCCCACCACACCCTCTCTCACATGTATGGTGGGGCTCACCCGGTGGGTCCCAGTGGCCCCCACCACACATGTGAGAGAGGGTGTGGTGGGGAGTGGCTGAGAGGGTGTGTATCTATCATTTTTGGATATTTTGAGACAAAAAATCCATTGCTAATATGATTTTGGATCTTGATTAGTATGCCCAACCCCCATATTGGCATGTTCGCTAGCCGGCCTAAACTATTTATGTGAAATAAAATGCCTAATGAACCCCTGGTTTTTGTGAAATATCCTGCCTAATTCCACAAATTCCACTTTCTTACTCCATCTCCTTCATGCATTGTCTTTAAATCTTACTTCTTAAGAAATCTCACACTAATATGCAAAGAGAATAAAAAAGAAAAGTTCTCGATACATTTTTCAAAGCACAGCACATAAAAAAAATTGTGTTTTTTTCATCATTTTCATGTTTTATTAACAGCCGGTGGGCCCTAGTTTTCCAAAAAAATTTAGCAACCCAGTTGCTAAAATCAACATGATTTTAGCAAATGAGTTCACCAAGTGCTAAATTCATAGTATTTCAAATTAAAAAAATTAAGTGTTTCCATGTATTATTTTTTGATTTTTTCACACCGAATTAAAGTACACGAAGAAAATCGAAAAACGATACACGGAAACACTTAATTTTTTTATTTCAAAACCATGATTTTAGCACTTGGTGTCATTTGCTAAAATCATGGTTGATTTTAGCAACTGAGCTGCTAAATTTTTTTGGAAAACTAGGTTAGCATTTTTCAAAGATTAAAAGGATTGAGGGGTGTTCCACTAACAAAAAGCAGTTTTTTTCAATGACCAAGACATGTCATTTTCTCACAATACATTACATTAAAAACCGTAAAAAACCAATTTATTTTAATAACACTTTTAGTGGAACACCTCCTGACTAGAGGGATAGAGAACAAGAAATTCAAACACACATGCATACACGCACTCAGAAAATAATGTACGTGATCTCATTTCAGGTATCGTTTTTCTCCTTCACTTTTTTTTTTTTTTTTTTTGATTTTTTGAACTTTTAGAACTTTTTGGGTTTCTTTTTTTTTTAGTATTGCGTCAAACTATTGTGGATTATTGATTCTATTGGACAAGAGGATTCAGGAAAGTACAAAATTATGACCCAAAATTGAATATTTTTTGAAAAAGACAAAAAAAGCAGAAATTTTAATTAATGGGCGTATTATAGAATACGCCCATTGGGCGAATGACTGGATTAAATTCCAATGGACAGTGCTACCCGTACAGAACGGGGAGCACAAAAAATGTACCGATCGCGTTTGGAGACCCACTTTTGGGTCCCACACGAGTGATCCGAACCGTTCATTGTTCTTAAAACATTTTTCCGAGGGGACCCACAAAATTTCAGCTCAATCGGACGGTTGAAAGTGCTCGAACCAAAGTCTCACCGTTTCTCACTCGTGTGGGACCCAAAAGTGGGTCCCCGAACGCAATCGGTACATTTTCTGTGCCCTTTTTTTGTGTACCCGTATCATTATCCGAATTCCAATACTACGGAGTACATTGTTTGACGGTATTCTGAGCAATCTTTCAGAGAAACAGTTCAAAAAAAAAAAAATCTTTCAGAGAAAGGTACGGCACTTTACAGTTTACCCCTTCAAGTTTCCCTCAAGTCCCTGTGTCCTTTTTTCTTAAACATCCTGTGCTTTGATAATTTATCCTAAAAAAACACTCTTCGTATTGTTTTGATAGTCCCTCGTAAATAGACGTTTAATTCTTAGAAAAAAGTGAAGTACTTCTACACATAATTTTTTAAGTCCCACTTTTAATAATTTCTACGAAAAAACATATAATTTTTGGATAAAAGATACTCTTTTCATCTCAATCTATTGGTCCCTTTTTAGGGAGTCCAACTAATTAGAAAACTACACATTACACTTGTCATATTTTTTTCATCCTTTTACGGTTCATAACATCATCATTACATTTACTTACTCTTAAAAACAAAAAGGTTAAAAGTGGTATTTCATTAGAGCAAGTGCAATAGACTCAATAAATGTTCTCTCATTTCTATTTTACCCAGTTATGCATCAAAAAAGGGCTCCAACAGCCTCCACAAATTGGTTGGCAAAATACAAATGTGAATAGTGCCTCCCCATATCACCCCATTTTTAGGGAGGCACTATTCACTCTCAAACCCATTTTAAAATTATTTTTCCTCACACCCAACTAATGGCAGCCATGCATAAATGAAGGATGAAAGATAAAGAATGTATAAAATAATAGAGGATGTCTAAAATAGAGAGTATTGTTGGAGTGTTGATAGAAAAAGTGTCAAGTTATAATAGATATATGCAATGTGCACTGCCTAATTTACCAAGTCATTGTTGGACTTGCTCTTAGCTAATTTCCTATTTTATCCTCAACCCCTCCATTTAATACTCCCTCCATTCTAATTTGACTACGAAATTATGTGCAATTTTCAAACTAAAAAATAATCTAGTTACAAAAATATTTTTTTTTTATCAATATAGATCTTGTTTGATAGATCTCATTGAGAACTTTAATACAATGCAAAAAAAATTCAAAAATGGAAACACATTATTTTAAAAAAAATTATTTTTGAGTAATTTTTTCATACTTTATCCTTTAACTTTTGAAAATGGACATATTTTAGGACTTGAAAAAGTATGTTTGTAGACGAACAAAGCCGGACGGAGGGTGTGTGAGTAAGTACTAATTTCTCACCCCAATCTTTGGTCCCAAAGACCATTTTTAGTTATCCTAAATTTTTTGTCCCAATTCAAAACTAAGGGGGCATTAGCTAATGAAATACCACTTTTAACCTTTTTGTTTTAAAGAGTAAGTAGATGTAATGATGATGTTATGAACGGTAAAAGGATGAAAAAAATATGACAAGCGTAATGAGTAATTTTCTAATTAGTTGGAATCTCTAAAAGAGACCAATAGATCGGGATGAAGAGAGTATCTTTTATCCGAAAATTATATCTTTTTCATAGAAATTATTAAAAGTGGGACTTGAAAAATTATGGGTAGAACTACTTCATTTATTTTCTAAGAATTAAATGTCTATTTACAAGGGGCTATCAAAACAATACGAAGACGGTGTTTTTTGAGGATAAATTATCAAAGCACAGGATGTTCGAGGAAAAAGGACATAGGAATTTGAGGGAAACTTGAAGGGGTAAACTGTAAAAGTGTCGTACCTTTCTCTGAAAGTTTGCTAAGAGTACTGTCAAACAGGTGTATTAGAATTCAATCCAATCATCCGCGCAATAGGCGTATTATTGAAAAAGCTTAATTAATTCTCTTTGTAGTTCTTTCCCTGGGCCTTTTACCTTTTGAATTTCTGATTTGAAAGATTAGTTCTTAGGGGGTGTTCTATTAACGAAAAATTGTTTTTTTTTTAAAATTGAGACAGGTTATTCTCTCACAATACATCACATAAAAAACAGTGGAAAACCTAGTTTTTTAAAAAAACCATCTTAATGGAACACCCCCTAATGGTGACGGATAAGTAGAGAGGGCCACTTTCGAGCCTATAAAGGACACTAACTACGAGGGGCTACCCAGTTAGTAGTAGGGGTGGGCATCAAGTCGTGTCGTGTCGTGTTCGTGTCAAAATTCTCTTAACCCTAACCCGACCTATTTAATTTTTCGTGTTATCGTGTCGTGTCATATTTGTATTTCGTGTCAGAAATAGCTAACCCTAATCTGCGAACTTCGTATTGGCTTCGTGTCCTGTCATCGTGTCTTTCTATAAATTCCCGTGTCGTGTCGTGTTCATGTCGCGTTTGTCGCGTTATCTCGTGTTAGTGTCAGAATTTTCTTAATCCTAACCCGACTTGTTTAACTTTTCTTGTTCTCGTGTCGTGTCATATTTGTGTTTCGTGTTAGAAATGGCTGACTCTAACACGCTAACTTCGTGTTGTGTTCCAGTCGTGTTCTCGTGTCGTGTCAGAAATTCTCACTCCTAATTAGTACTCTATCCGTTTCAAAATAAGTGTCCACTACGAAAAGTCCTGCCATTTTTCAAATAAAAAAATTGAGTATTTCCGTTTATCGTTTTTCAAACTTTTTCACACCAAATTAAAGTACTCATTGAGTACTCTAATTCGGTCCAAAAAAATTTGAAACACGATACATGAAAGTGCTTAAATTTTTAATTTGAAAAACGGTAAAAGAGAGAGTAATGGACACTTATTTTGGAATGGAGGGAGTAGTACGTAAATCTCGTTTTGGTAGTTCCAACCAATGCACTTGTAAGAGTAACACATGGAATGTCATGGGGAAAAAAATTACTCGAAGAATGATCGCTCTTTAATTTAGTGAGCTAACACTATTTTATAGCCCCTTCGTTCCAAATTGTTATTCCACTTTCACTGTATGGAGATCTCAAAAAATTATGTAAATTTTCTATATGCAATATTTATTTTATTTTTGATAGATCTCATTTACTTCAATTAGATAACTTTTTTAATTATTTAAACTACGATAAATTGTGAGAGATACACGACTTTTTAAGGGAAGTGTATGCCGAAAATGGATCAAATTAGAACGGAGGGATTAATATTAGTCCAGTGGAAAATTTCATTGGTCACAAAGGTGAATTTAGCGCCTCAAAAAAAAATATAGATGGGAAGTAGCTTGTTAGTTGAATTTGTGCGATTAAGCAGATGAAAAATTCGGGCCAACTTATAATTACTAAATCATCAAAATGTAAGAGCAACAATCAGTCATTGTCTAGAATAGACTCCTGCCCTCACAAAATAGAAAATGCAAAAAAATATAAGAAAGGCCTCCCTTTTAAGTCCTTTATTGCTCCTAATTCAATGAATGAATAAAAAAACGATAAGTATATGGGTACCAACCCATGCACACAGAAAATGAACAAATTGTACTCGGAGATCCACTTTTGGGTCCCACACAAACGATCCGAACCGTTCATTCATCTTAGAATGATTTTCCGAGGGGCTTCACGAGAAATTAGATCAATCAGACGTTTGTAGGTGCTTGATCCAAGACCCTCTATTTCCTACAAATTTTGTGAATGAAACGGGGGGTCTTAGATTAAGCACCTACGGACGTCCGATTGAGCGAGCAATGGTCCAATTGAGCTGATTGCTCGCCGAGCTCCTCGGAAAATCATTCTAAGATGAATGAACGATTCAGATCGTTTGTGTGGGGACTCAAAAGTGGGACCCCGAGCAAGATCTGTACATTTTCTGTGTGCTGCGTTCTGTAGGTATATTCTAGTCCAATACAAAATGGGAAAGAATTTAATAGGATTATTGGTTTTTCCCAAAGTCCTTGTAAAATACTCCTCCTACTAGAAAGGTTCAAACTTTTTTTATTTTCCTTTGGCATTGTTTTTTTTTTTTTTTTTCTTGGGGAATTGTACATGAAACAGGTCGTAAAAAAAATAGCTAATACGTCCAAAAATAAAACAAAAGTCATGCAGTATCATGTTGGATCCTGATCGAGAAAGGTCCAGAAAAAAATGGGATAAGCTTTTCTTCAAAGCATATTCTTTGAACCCACATCCTACATGACTTCTGTAGACTTTTGTGGGCATTTCTTGATTCATTTCCACGATTAATCTAGTAAAAAACTTTATTTAGTAGCGAAATTCATCGAGAATATTAATCACGTCAAAAATTACGTTTGATATCCTACCAATTTAGTACTATATAATCATTCCACATTTGAGAAAAATGGGTCCATTAATTAAGATACAAAGTCCCATAAAAATCTAAAATATACTTTCTAAAGTCGTATGTATTGAGAAAAATTCAATCCCCATGCTCAATAACATCGTTTGTTATCTCGACGACCTTGTTCATTTTAGGTTTCGAGACCGATTTTTCCATTAGTATTTACCAATCATTAACTCATATTTCTACTTATTATCTAAATTTTTCTCTCAAATCATTATTAAATCCAAAAACCAAACTAAACAGAATCGACAAGTTTCCAAGAAAGAGGTCAATCATGATCAATTTTGTGACTTTTTAGCACACTGCCAAACCACCCAAAATAGTAGGTATGCAGGCTACACCAATGAGAATTGAGAAACAGATCAAATATTGATCATTGAAAAAGGAAAAGGAAAAGAAACTAAAGTGATACAGTTGACTTAAAACCGACTTTTCACAAGAAACCCATTAGCCTACAAAAAGTAATGGGGCTTTTTGAGCATGAGAATCAACGGCCTGGTTTCCATCAATCAGAAAATACAACAAAACCCCAATACTAATACAACCGATCAAAACCGTCCAGTTATTTGGGGGAGTACAGAAAAATACACGGCTGCGAAATACACGATAACTAACATCCTCGAACATCACAAAAACGATGGAACGACGCCGTATCCGCCATCCTCGGCATGGAAATCCGTACCGGAGCGAAGGAACCGCTTCACAAGGTCCGGTTCCATCTCGGTCCGCTTGGCGAACCGGCCTTTGATCCTAGGCCGGGTCTCGGCGTACGCCTTTCTCGACGCGTATCGGATGGTTTTCTCGAACTTCCGGTTCTTCCTCTTCTCTCTGTACCGCAAGACCCTAGCTTCTCTGTCACTCCCGTTGCTGAACGGCGGCGTATTGACTGAACCGCCTAAATCATTGTAACTGATTTTTCCGTAGCTGTAGGAAATTTCCGACACGGAGCTTCCGTCAGGCACAACTCCGACGTCCATCGACGACGATGAAAACTGAAATTGAATCAATTTTAATCTCAATTAGCAAAGTTCAACTGGGTTACCGCAAATTTATTGGATTAATCATTCAATTTTACGAGAGTAATCCTGATTAGTATTTTGTTTTTTGCCAGTAATCTGGGACTGAGGTGAAAGAATCGAGTGCTTACGCTGCTGTTGAAAGAATTGAACTTCGAATTCGTGAAATCGATCTCGATATAGTTATCCCGTGATGGATCCACCATTTGTTTCGTCGCCGGTTGAGCGGATTTCATGGGTTGAACAGGAACAACGCTATCCGACCCAGAATTGTGTATCCCAATTGGGTAATCGAAATCCAGGAAGTGGTCCGAATCCGAAAACAACAGCTCAATCGATTTCATCTCCGGAGCATCGACATCGGGTAGTTTGTTGGTCGGGTTGGGTATGGACCACGAAGCTGGATCGGGTTCATCGCAACTGTGGTGGGTGCTCCGGTCGTCGGTGGATTCAAGGAAGTCGGCGGCGGCAGCAGCGGCTGACTTGACAACGGACTCGGCCGAGTCGTAGAAAGGGACTACCGGGATCCGTTCGTGGCGGTGAGCCAGTGGGTTTGCAGAGTGTATGTCTGCGTCACACGTTACGCAGAGGGCGGCCGCGTCCGCCTTGCACGTGACGGACGCGGGCGCCTGCTCACACACCTCGCACATCCACACACGCTCGTGGCGCGCGTTACCCGCTACGCCGGGACGGTGGACCTTAGCGTCGCACCCGATGCACAAGAACGCCGAGTCAACTCGGCAGAAGAGTAGCGCTGCCGCAGCCTTGCACGAGTCACACGGCTTCGCCGCGATCCCCCACAAGGCGGGTAAGCACTTTGCACCACGACCACCACCACCGCCGCCGCCACCACCCTCTTCCATCCCCATCTCTCTCTCTCTCTCTCTAAATGTCTAGTGTTATTTGGTTTTAGTGAGAGAGTCACTTGTAATCAGAATCTAGCAATTGATTGGGTAATGGGGTGTGTAACTCCAATATCTATCCATCTATATGGAGTCAGAGGGAGGAAATCTAGACCATTGGGACACGTGGAACAACCTGAGCCAAGTAAAAGATTTTGTAAAGATAATTATTGGGTGTTTTGGGATATGCAGTTGTCTTTGCCGACGTAGGGCCCACGGGGTGAGGGGGGCGGGAGGGGTAGACAGCCTGTGTGATGAAATTTCCGTGGGACTGATTGCGATGGGGCGACACGCGCAAGTTGCCAGGTTGCAATGCAAACCATATATGGTCTTGTTCATCGGATTCGGGAGGCCTGTAGTAAATAAATTCATCATATGCGTTTAGTGAGTTTTTTCGGTCGTCTGATCGGCAATTATCGGTTGAGATAAATTAAAATTAATGTTAAAGTACTTTTTAAAGTATAAGACGATCCGAGCCGTTGATCACCGATCGAACAGCCGAAAGGTAGTGAGCTCACTCACTACATAATCGGTGGGTTTGTTTCTTCACATAATTAACAGGCTGTACTAAGGAAAAATATTTTCTTCCTTCATGAATTCATTACTTCCGGCGTGGTTGAACTGATTTTAATCGAATTTGGGAAGTGTTGGTTGAGATGCAAATGAGTTGGTCCGAGCAACTCACGACGCTCTTTCATGCTTAAAAGTACACTTGTACTTTAAAGTACATCATTAAGAATACAAAAAAGTATACTTGTACTTTAAAGTATATCTTTAAGTGTACTTCAATGTACAAATGTACTTTAAAGTGTTCTTTTTGTACAAATGAGATCCACAAAAATATATTTTTTGTACCTTTAACGGGTGCATTATGGCAACCCTTAGCATGACTCAAAAGGCAAAAGGGTGTAGTAAAGCGGCCAGAGCAACTCAAATAATTGATGGAAAACAGTGATTCCAATGTTTGAGTTCTGTTCAAAAGTATGAATGCAGAATCATTTGGGCCGAATTTTAAAGCCAATATTTTATTTTTGCTAAGCAATGACTTATAGGCTGCATCGAATGACAGGAGAACAATTACTCTTAACATTTTTTTGCAGAGAACCTATTTTGATTTTAATATTTTGATGTAGCTGATTTATTGAATTTTTGCTTTTTCTACAGAAAAAGACAGAATTATTTTTGTTAGCTTGTTTTACTTTCCTAATTCTGACAAATTTTAGCAAAACCTTTTTAATAATGGGTTAATTGGTCCAGGAATCGGGAGACGGGACCCTGTAATGCATATGCACTAGTGATTTTATAGTTTCAAATTTTTTAAAACAATCTTATCGGAGTATCTAAGATAATCATCTTACTGGTTGGATGCTGTTTGAAATCTTGGTTAGTAATTTTAGAGATGAACGATTTGAATGCACACTACAAAATCCCAGCCATTCCCCGGGTTGGTCCGATGATTCTAATAATTGGACGAATGCTCGTGGCATTCCTAGGAGTTCATGCGAAACAAGTTCTAGCATTTATAGTAATTTCAGCCATGGATTGTGCGAGGATTAAATAAATTGGGAAATTCTCATCCCTTTCATCATTTTTGTTAATGTTTTTTTTATTATATCTCCATGTTTTATAGTTCATGATTTTGAATTTCAATTTTAAATATTTAAAATCGAAATACTAAATCATGCACAATATATTAAACATGGCCTAAGGAAAATCCTCTTCCTAATGTTATGCAAACATTTTTCCCTCCAATAAAAAGGACGTTACTCAACAATCAAGAATGGAGCCAAAGGAGACAAGTGATGCGGTCGCTACCACATTGATTCTAAAAACTGCTATTATCATATTAAAACAAAAAAATTACTCTAAAAACATAAAGATATAGTCCAAAGCCAAGAGTAATGGGCCAAGTGATTATGAAACATAAAGATCTAAATTATGAAAAACCAAAATTTTGTTTTTTATACCAAGTATTTCTATTAAGGTGTTAGATAACAAAATGAAAAAAAACAACCTAAAAACAAGGAAATCAGCATGTCAACCGTTTTTAAGAGTGACGTTCACGACCTGTTAAGCGTGCATATAATAAATGAGAAACATCATTTGCTAAAGTTTTAGTATTTTATATGTATATTTTCCTAAAGTCGACAATTATCCATATTGTAGTCCATCTTTTCATTTCTAGTATACATATTTGCTACAAATAAGGTGAATTTCTTGTTCCATCCCTATCAACAATGATTAGTGTGGGGAAGACTATATGTCGAGTAATTATTTTGTCACTTTGGGGCACCGCTATATGGTGACTCAACAATTTTGTTCACCTTATAATTTTGTTGGGCTCATTCAATGGGTCTTTCTAGTATCACTCCACTGGGTTGATAGTCAGCAAATAAGTAGATAAAAACATACACCATCTAGTGTACTTTTTACTTTTTTAAATATACTTCCATACACTTTTTACATGAAAAAATGTTTGTGTCACTATCATTATTCACATTTTTCATTGCGTACTAAAAATGTGCAAATTTTCTGTTGATATATGGGTGTTAGCGGTGCCCCGAGAGCAGCAAATAATTTTTCCTATACGTCATGCTGCGCGTCAGCTGTGGTTTGTAATGGACGACAATGCCCGATCAGTCGTGTTGCACGCAACCAACAAGAAGCCATTGTCACTTGTCAGCAATGGTGGGCCAACAGTACTGCGCAAATTGATGTGCAAATTGATATGCAAATTTCTTCCAGAAGTAGTAGTACCCTTTTTAGGGGTGTTTCATTAACCCAGTTTTTTTTAAAAAAATTAGTTTTTTAGGGTTTTTTATGTGATGTGTTGTGAGAGAATGATCTGTCTTGGTATTTGCAAAAAACAGTTTTTTGTTAGTGGAACACCCCTTAATCGTATTGCTTTGTAAATTCGATTTGTTAAAGAAACATCATCATTACACTTTTTACGTTAACTTTAACTTTAACTTCCATTTCACCTCTCACATTAACTTTTACTTCTACTTTTTAAAATTACCTTCCGTTTTTACCCATTAACTCTTTACTGACTCCCTTCGTCCCAAAGTTCTTAACCACTTGCACCAATAACGGCACCCGAAAAAGTTATTTATATTTCCAAATGTATAATGTCATATATATATTTAATATGAATCTTATTTAATAGTTCTCGATGAGTTCTATTAAAGAAAATTGCACATTCTTGGTAATTATTTTGTCACGTATACAATTTAAAACTTTTGACCTTGTGATTGGACAAGTAAATATTATGGATTACAAAATATAAGTAATTGAAAATTGGCTAGTATACATGCAAATGGATAAGAAATTCTTGATGGAGGAAGTAATTGTACAAACTTTAAGTAAATATTATGGATAACAAAATATAAGCAATTGAAAATTAGCAAGTATACATGCAAATGGATAAGAAATTCTTGATGGAGGAAGTAATTGTACAAACTTTAAGTAAATATTATGGATAACAAAATATAAGCAATTGAAAATTAGCAAGTATACATGCAAATGGATAAGAAATTCTTGATGGAGGAAGTAACTGTACAAACTTTACCTATTAACTTTTCAAATCACACATTTATTAAGGACAGCCCAAAATGAAATGCTCTATTCCTATGTGGGGACGGATGGAGTATTTGTTTTCAATCCAAATTATGGTCAATGACCCTAAAGTTGGGCATACAAATGACCTCCTAAGTATTTTGAGGGTTGGTTTTTTGCGGGTTTGACTCATAAGAAATAAGTCGAGTTTGAACTTGGGTTTTAAACTTGTTTATAAGATTGAATAGAGTTTGCTTAAATGTTAGGTCCCGATTGGATGGAGCTAAAGCTCCCCTCCAAAAATTATCGTCCCTGATAGGTGGGTCTTATTGGGTCCCATCTCTTTGCCTTGGTTTGGAAACCAAAAAATCATCCCTGATTATTTTTTGCCCCTGATAATTTTTCACGTGTCTGAGGGTTTCTCCCTGATAATTTTGTGGCACTCTTTGGCCTGCTCAAAAATTATCCCGGAGTAGAGGGTGGATTTTTTGACCATTACACCCCTCCTTATCCCCCTCCTCCATCAGCCAACACAAACTGCAGGAGTTCCACGGCGTCGCTGTCCCAGCATAAGCTCGCCGGAATTTGGATCAGGGATGGCTTGAATTAGCAAAACAACCGTTAGCCAACAACCTTTGATCTTGGGCCTTCACTCTGAGTCTCACCATTGATGATGACAGATCTCAGGCGAGATACCAAAAAAAAATGAAATTTTGGTTGGGGGGGGGGGTGGGGGGGTATATATGTTGTGTGGTTCGTCGGAGAGATTTAGGTTTAATTGGTGTTTTGGTGGAGATGGATTTTGTCGGTGGGCTGAGGGGCTAGGGAAGAATGGGTAGAGAAAGAGAATGGGTTCTTACACCAATTAACATATTTAATATACTAATTTTTTTTAGAAAGAATGTTTTTTCCATCATCCACCCCCTCTTATCCCTTATTCATCCAAACCAAGTCAAATTTTATACCCCTATTTAATCTCTCATCCAAACTACTATCTAATTTTTTATAATCTCCTTCCTAAATATCACATCAATATGAGCTCACCCTCTAAAAATAATATCCATTCTTATCTTATCCCCTCCATAACTTATTCCCCTGAAATTAATCTTCCATCCAATCGGATTCTTAGTAGAAAAATTCGGCTCATTTGTAGAGGCTTGAGTTGATTGTAAATTCGGACGATCGATAAGCTTAATTTTAGGCTCTACTAGAACTCGAGCGGGGACTAGCTGCTTTGAACCGACCAAGCTCGAATAAGTCAATGCATGCTCAGCTCCGCTGGACTCATTTGCCGTCAAAAGACCGCAGAAGTTTGTCATGTCAACATTGAATTTTTTACTTAACGGGTTTGGGTATGGTTACAGGTGATCACTGATCATCACCAAATGAACGATATAATGGATATTTTTAGAATATCCCTAATGGTACGACAAAATATATTCCTTAAAATTTACACTTACTAATAAAAGAGTCAAAAGACCAACCTAACCCAATCTAGTTATATCAGTAGTTAATCGATTTATATCGGCAAAGTTTTGTTAGGATTTTCGCAACCCCACAACACCCCTACGAATCTTGGAAACAATGAATCACAGAACAGAAAATCAAGTAATCGTGCGTAATAAAAAACCGGAAAAGAAACAAGACACAGATATACGTGGAAAATCTCAACGCGAGGAAAAACCACGGGAGCCACACCAGTCCACTATGAAATCTAAAATTAAGAGTACAAGTCTTCTCGTTATCTCTCTGAGATCGGCATTTTCTCTCGCCTCTCTCTCTGTTTTTCACTGAAAACTGATAACCCTAATTACACACTAACAGCGAAATAATTAGGTCGGGTCTATAGCCGAAATTTCACACTGAGGTCCCTCAAATATCGTTTTCCACTCGTGTCCCGTGGGGGCTCCCGCCCCTACCCCCACCCCCCGGTACTGTTGAAGGTTGTCTGCACCCCAACAAGTTTACCATCGTAAGGTCACAAGGTTGATTCTCTTTGGATTTTTACTTCAAGCCACGTCACCTCACGCAAACGTGGAGAATGGACTGTGAGAGGGGCTATAATCCGACTCATTGCTATATTCTTCATTTAAAAAATAAAAATAAATAAAATAAAATAAAAGACCAACCGAAGTTATAAGATGCGTGAAACCGGTCATAAAGGTCAACCACTATATGTATATCTCATACTACAACATGCACCACTTTTTATGATCATTTTTATTTCAATTATACAATGAAAGATATGGCTAATCATATTGTCCATTTATTTCAAATACAAAAATCAACTAGTAGAACCCACATTCAACTAATTAACGAAATAGAGCACAGATAAATCTTCACTGACGTAAGACATATATCTCTCGCAACAATTTTTCACCATCTGATGACCTGAACCCAAGGTTTTAAATCTCGGTATCGGTCGCGGTATCGGTCACGGTATCGGTGTATCGGTATCGGGACATATCGGCGATACATCTCGGGAATCAGCTGTCTCGGCCGTGAATTTTTTAAAATCATTAGCAATATGTAGAAAACTTGATTTTACACTCTTCTTTTTCTCTCATTAGCATAATTAGTAATATTTTAACCAATCTTGGCACATATAATTGAACCAAACCACCACGATAAGGTTATAAATAAGCACACCATAGAGTTCTTACAACACGCAATTAATTGGATATATTTTTCAATTATTATTAATTTGTTATACTTAACAAAAATTAAGTTATATGGTGGTTTTCTTGGTGCATGTTGTAAATTATAATCTCTCATTTTCATTTTTTTGCTAATTTTTGGTTCACCGATAATTTTTCAAAATGTTTTTTTTTTTTTTCGGCGTATCGGTCGCGTATCGGCCGAGACAGATGCCGTATCGGCCGAGACACCGATACGTCTCGGGTATCGGCCGAGACGGGGTGCGATTTTTCCGCACACCGAGATATCAGCCTGTATCCGTATCGGAGGCCCCAAATACCGGTACGTATCGGCCGATACGAGACGTCTCGGCCAATATTTAAATCTATGCCTGAACCCTACATTCCACCAGTTTCCACACCATAACCCCACCTTCCGAACCCGACCCGAACACAATCTTCACATTCTCACAGAAAATTTTTAACCCGCGGTTCCTTTCGGACGAGGTCTAAGGTCCATACCTTATCCTACTCTCCATCCTCACATCCAGAGTCACCGCGGATATACATGGGTCCTGAGTGCCCTTATTGCTAAGGACATCCACGGCCCAGTTGTCTAAAAAGCCTGGTATCGAAGAAAGCCTAACAGTGACCAATTCGTCCTCCGAGGCTTCTTGTTGGAAAGGCGCCAACATACCCATCAAAATTATTTCTTTCTTCAACATAAGGGTCACCACCGCGTTGTCATAAACCACGTCGATGTCCCCCCTCGGGCTTTTAATAGTGAAGCTTAAGTTGCAGCCAGGTGTGGGTCCGATTTGATTACCGGAGATGTTGAAGGGAGACAGGCTAGACACCGAGACGGAGTTGATTTGGAATTCCGGCGAAGAATCAACGAAGGGCCGGACACTTACAAGGAATACTGTTGCAACGAATCCAACAAATACGTAAAAAGCCACATCATCCCTATAATCAGTGACGGCAGTGTTTTTGGAGGCGGTGGCATTGTATTTGTGCGAGGTGGTGGTTTTAGTTTTTGGAACGGAGGCAATGTGTTTTTGGTTTTTGATTTTTGACTGGTTGTGCAGAATGGCCACCTGTTGATATTGCTAATGAAGAAGAGTTATTAGAGAGAACAAAAATAATAGAAGAAAAATAAATTGAGGACTTGGTTTTTTGGTGCATGGCAATATTCCATCCCTATATACTAGTATGAACCCGTGGTATACACGGAGATATGAAATAAAATGATTTGTTTTTCTTTTTGTTCACTTCAAATTTAAATCCCTATATATAGGTTTGATTTGCGAAGGATTACCGGAAAGAAGGCACTTCAATTTTTGTTCCCTTCAAATTTAAATAAAAAAATGAGAGGGAATGTTTTCAATGGCATTAAGTTAAAGTGTCAATTAAGGATAAAGCTTATCTGACCCAGAAGCTAGCGGTTGAGGGTGGACACTTAGGTTCTGGTGCAACTAACATACTATGTCGGACCAAAAAAAGAAAGAAGATAAAGCTTATCAACATTCTGATAGTTAATACTGCTTGAAATATTTATCTTATTCGTAGTTTTTTCAGAGTGTTGTTTTATTTTCAAGTATCTAGAAGACAGTAATGATAATTATCCACAATAGTAGTGAAATTATTGGATTACATTTATAATGACTCAACCCTAAAAAATATAAGAGCATGAGAGGGATAATTAGCTCATGGATTCAATCCAACTATGAGATTTGTGGAAGTAGAGATGCAAAAAATTACTTGGGGAAGACCAGATCCTGCTTTGGGGGGAGGTGGGCATGCCATCGCCTCCAACCCCAAATTTTGGGCCAAAAAAGGGCTCAGTAGAGTATATTTTGGAAAATGCTAAGTGTCCAGAAAACATACCCATAAATTATCCAGAAAACTAAAATGAGTGGCTCAAATGCGCTCCCAATTGAATCTGAGTCACTCAATTTAGTTTTCTAGGTAATTTGTGGGTATGTAGCACTGTTGTATTTTGTGCTATACTTTTTAAAAAGACACTAACTGATTGGACTGTCGCTGGAACATGCTATTGAGGATAAAGAAATTAATTAGCGAAAATCAATTTTTTGGACTCCAAACCCTACCATTTGCACTCAAAAAGTATAACAATAACAACAATAACAAAACCCATCTAGTCTCCAATCATTGAGGGTATGAGCGGAGATGATTGGAGACAGACCTAACCTTTGGCAATATGCACAAGGTGGATGTGCTCTCAGAATACCACTGAAACAGTGGCCCCCCTAAACCTTAAGAACCAAGGGCTACAGGGACGTTTTAATGCAAAACCATGCCCCCAAATTAGTCAAAGCCGAAAAGCATCAGAGATGACAGATCTAGAGACCCAAATCAATTTTTGTGCTCATTACTATGCTTCCTTCATTGATGCTCAAGAGCGGGAAAATTCAATTGCATTTGTAGGACAGTATCCTAGTGGCCTAGACATACGTTTTGTTTTGTTTTTTTGTTTTTTTGTCATTTGTCGTTTCTAATCTATTACATAGGGGAGGGGGAGAATGAGACTCGATCATGAGATACAGTATGGGGCATCCAAGAGCTCTACCACATGAGCTAGCCACCACTTGCGTAGGTTTTGTTTTTCGAGTAGCAACTAATAGTACAATGGAAGAAAGGAACTGGAGTTTTCAAACCTCTCTCAATGCGTTTATTCTCTTATTGTATTAGTTACATCTTTGATCTTTATGATGAGTCATGCTACTATGTGCACCCTTCCATATAAGATTTTGTGTCTCCAAATATGAGATTTTGTGACACCAAATATGAGATAATATGAGATTTTGTGGGACCAAATATGAGATTTTGTTGCTAGAGATATGAAATGGTATACGGTGTGTACCCTATATGGATGGATGACCAAGATTGCGCCACATATGACGTGTGGAAATTTGTGTCATCTTTGACCATTGACTATATGAGATAGTGTGTATATCGATATGAGATAGTGTGTATATCGATATGAGATTTGATGGACTCCAATATTTATTGTTTTGATTACCAATATGAGAGTTTGTGAGACTAGATATGAGATTTGGTGTTGTAATATGAGATTTTGTGACGGATTCATTATTAATTGTTGGGATTACCCATATGAGAGTTTGTGGGACTAGATATGAGATTTGGTGTTGCAATATGAGATTTTGTGGCTCCAAATATGAGGTCCGCACCAAGTACGCACGGTCCGCACCAAGTTCACATGGATCCAATATGAATATGAGTACCCATATGAGAGTTTGTGGGACTAGATATGAGATTTTGTGGACATATATGAGATTTTGTGATTATCCATACGAGTGTGCATACCATACGCCTTTCATATCTTTAGCCACAAAATCTCATATTTAGAGCCACAAAATCTCATATATTGAGCCACAAAATTTCATATGGAATAATTTTTAGAGGATGCACATAATAGCATGACTCCAAAGTGATTAATGTTATTGATCATTCGTTCAAAATAAACGAATAATCAATGCATGTGCAACTGCAGACAGTTTTTACGGCTCAACCGTAGAACATCTTGGTCGTTTTTGGCTTTTTGCCATAGTTCCTCAGCCATGCATAAGAATACCAAAAACATAAAAGCATAACTAATAAAACCAAATTGCTACCTAAAATAGTCCTCAGCACAGATATTCGAAATCGTCACAATGTATCCCCATAGCCAAAAGAACGTAAAACCACCAAAATAATTATACGAAATTAAACTAAACGCAACCATTATTATAAGAGTCAAATTAGTGCCTAGCATAGTTGGCACACTCCTCCTCCGACGAATCCCACGGTGGAAATTCAGTCTTCACATCCTCAAAACGGACCGTAACGGGTACTATTTTTTCCCAAAACGTCCGTGGGGCATACTTCAACCTTCCATCGAACTTGACAGCGAAATTCTTGCGACCCACAGCCGCCAAGTTCTCAGACTCCAAGATGGGGACAACGATTCGCTTAACCAGTTTCTTGTCTCCGGCTTGGTGAAAAAAGGGCTCCGCCATACCCACCATGAAAAGTTCACCCCCATGAAAAACCGAGATCACGAAGTTGTCATAAACAACTTCTCTGTGGTTGCTAGGGTTTATTGACGTGAAATTTATGTCGACGAAAGTGTGTGCATCCCAAGGTGCGGTCCTGTCTGGATACTCATGAACTGTGATGGAGTGGATTTCGAATTTTGGTTCGATGCTGCAATCAAAAGGAAGGTTGGAGATTATTATTGGTAAAAATATTATGAACAGAATGAAGAAATAGATTGCGATGAATGCATGTAGGCTAGTAATTTGGTCGATATTGGTTTTGGGTTTGGTTTGAGGGCTTGTGTTAGGAATAGATCCACCACCCATTGATGAGAGAGAGAGAGAGAGAGAGAGAGAGAGAGAGATGAAATTAAGGTTTATGGAGAATATAGGGTTGGGGGCTTTGTTTCTAGGGTTTTCAAGGAATACAAGACTGCAAACACATATATAGGCTAGAGGTCTAGCTAGTAGGGGAGACGTATGTGCATATACTTCCAAGGGGAAATTACTTGGGGATTGAATTTTCTTTCCAATTTTATATCTTTCATTTTCTTTTATTTTGGGGATTGAATTTTTCTTTCCAATTTTACTCCAAAAAATTTTCCTGTTTCCGATTTGTTATAGGAGTGAGGAAAAAATAGTTGAATCAAAGAGCTTTAGTTGGCTGGTTTAGTCCCGGATCTATTAACTAAATTAGTGAACTGTAAATAGGGGTCGGCATCATGTCGGGTCCTATCCTGTTCATGTCGTGTTATTTCAGATTTGTGTTAGAATACCTGTTGACATAAACATGTCAAATTATTTAATACTAACTTGACTTGCTTAAAACCGTGTCTTTTTCAGGTTGACATTATTAAAATCCTTATTTATCTTGTTAATATGTATATAAAACTATATAATAAGTTTCAATAAGAATCTGAACTTGCTAGGTGGAAGGCGTAAAGGATAAGCATCAAAATTGTGCGATAGTGTGAAGTTATTTTCGCCCTAGATTTAGTATATTTATCAGAAGTTTTGCTCAAGAAATAATTGAGACAGCAATCTAAATAAATTTAATTAATTTTGGAATTTCAAGAATGAATACACAGTAACTAGGAAATTCAATATGTAGTTGACTATGATATGGAAAAATAATTTTGTAATGGTTTAATATTATATGTATGTCTTGTTTTAACGGGTCAACACGAAAAATCAAACAGTTATCCGTATCCTAATCAAGTTACGCATGTCTAACCCGTAATCGTCCCATTCAATTTTTGTGTTGACGGGTCATGTCATAATCATGTTCGTGTAAAAAAATGATGGTCACATACCCAGTAGCGGCTCTACATTAGAGAGGGCTCTTGCATCCTTCCTTTATGTGCTTCCAATAATTGCTTTTGAGCATCCATCAATTTTTCAACAACTTCGGGATTAGCATACCCATCTTCAAATTACTCCCAAAAATCATTTAAAATAAGTTGGGTTTTCATTTTTATACACAAAAAATCATAATTCTCACCATCAAATTGTGGACACAGAGGTTGTCGAGCTCCAAAACCTTGATTGTTTGAACCTGCCATTTTTTTCGGTCCTGGAGTTTATTTTCGCGTCCCAAATTTTCACGTCCAGTTGTTGTCGAACCGAGCTCTGATACCACTTTGTTGGCCGAGATTAGCCCAAAACACTTTGATTGATTACTGAAAATTAGAAATGACACAAAGGAATTGAATTTGCCGTAGTGAGTCGGAAACACACGCACCTAATGGAGAAGCAGGGGAACTTTGGGAAAGCACTCTGATTTTTTCATTCATTCTTTAGAAAAGTCTCATGCAAGCTCTTTATATAAACACCCAATTGGACCCTGGGCTTAATTCTATAGCTTTCTATTTTTGATCTCGCTAAATACAACATTGACCCAAGAACAAAACAAAACACTTCACGGCCCACTTAGCAACCTTAAAATTATAATTTTAGCACAAATACAAAATGAAACAACAGGACATTAAACTTTCAACAGTTTTTGCCATAGTTCCTAGGCCATGCATGAGAAAAAACACAGAAAAGCAAAAGCATAAGAGAAACAAATCGGTGCCTATCGAGGGGCCTATAGTGAGGGGAGTCAGTACAGGGTGTAGTGTATTATATCCGGTCGTCTACCTCGGCACTGACGAAATTAAACGTTTTAAACACATGTAACGGTTCAGATCATCGAAATTCTATTCGAAAATTGGAGTTCGAGGTCTGAATTTTTACACCTTGAGGGATCCTTCATATGAAGTTTATAGCTTATTTTAGTTAATTAAACTTAGTATTTTTGTAAATTAATTTCCATTATTTATTAATTTCTATAATTTAATTTCTATAATATCTGTAATTCAATTTGATAATTTCTATAACACATTCATGCCCTAATCAAGGGGTTTTCTAAATCCAATGGATATGTAACTTTCCATGATTGACTTAAACAACAAAAACTATCATATTAAGTTATTAACGCTCTCGATTGTTCAATTAGTTTAATTTAATGGAGATCTGAACATATTTGTGCGGAACCTTGTCGTAACTTTTTTTAACCCATTTTAAAAAAAAACAATTTGTAACTTTTTTTGTTCTTTTTTGCCCAACTCTCTCTCTCTCTCTCTAAAAAAATTGTAACCTTTTTTTTTTAATTTTTAATTTTTTTAATTTTTTGTTCCTAACTTCATTTTTTTTTTAACTTGTAATAATTCAGTGATTCACTAACACAAAAAATATATATATATTTTTCACCAAAAGAAATTGATATTTTTTTTTCAAAAAACTTTATTAGATAAAAGACAATTTATATGCCCCGGGGGGGGGGGGGGGGGGGGGGGGTATACATTTTTTTTCATGTTTGAATTCTGATTCAAAATTTATTAATCATATAAAATATTTTAAAAACATTTTTTTTGTCCAAACTCTCTCTCTCTCTCTCAAATAAATAAAAAAATTGTAACTTCTTTTTCCCTTTTGTTTGTTTTATTTTTTTATTTTTTTGTTCATGATTTCATTTTTTTTTACTATCACTAACACAAGTACACAACCAAAAAATAACTCTTCTTTTTTTGGGATTATAAAAAAATACATAGAAATAAAGCATTTGACAACTTTTTTTTAGTTTTTCCATGCCTCGTGCCGTGCCTTGCTAGAATCATGCTGTGTTGTGCTCGTGTCATGTTGTGCCCGTCCTACTTCCGTGCCGTGCCAGACCAACTTCCGTGCTCGTACTTGTGCCGTGCTAGAATAAAGTCGTGTCGTGCTGTGCCTCTTGCCCCGTTGACTTCGTGTCGTGCCTGTGTCATGCCCATAGAAGACTGTGTCGTGCCGCCTTAGACCGTGCCGTGTCTGCTCAATTCCGTGCCTGTGCCGTGCCACGTTTCAACTTATACCGTGCCGTGTCGTGCCATGCCAGGATTTTATCGTGCCGTGCTGCCTTCGAACGTGCCATGCCGTGCCCGTGCCGACCCGACCCGTTTGACACCCTTACTCCACATGTGGGAGTCGTGATCGAGCATGTATTCCACCACCTCCCGCCCCAATGGTGGCTCAGACCAGTAGAGCCTAGCCGCCACCACGTTCATCGCTTGGTACCTCAAGTTGTCCAGTTGGTTCATGGACAAAGGCTGCACGTAGTTCATTTTCGGTAGCAAAGCCATTGCAAAACTATGGGCACATTGATCATATTAGCACACGAAAATCGTACCGCCAATGGAAGCTCCCCCATTTTCTTCACACCAGAGGCATGCAACATCACGAGGGGATAGGAGTGGGTGTAAATGTTGAAAGATCATCACCACCTCTCTTGAGTTTTCCGGAGTCTTCCGGATGTTGCCGGAAACTTCCGGGCTATTCTGGAGATATCTAGACTTCTCTAGAATGCTCCGGAATATTCTAGACTACGCTAGAATCTTCCGGTAACTCCTAGATTTTGCTAGAGTCTTCCGGACATTTCCGGAATATTATAGACTACACTAGAACTTTCCGGATGGTACAAGAATACTCCGGAATATGATGGAAGCTTATGGGTTTTTCTAGAAGCACCTAGAAGTAGTAAGTGGTGTGT